>PVLD010005855.1:0-106972 GCA_004027595.1 Dinomys branickii | reverse complement strand
ATCCATCCACCCATCCATCCAGCAGGCAGCCATGTAGACATTCAGTAAAGTATTTAGCAAGCATGGAGAAAGGTAAAAGCTTCTGGAAGACAGTTATGATCACTGTTTTCAAGCCACTTTCTAGAGAGTATGAGGGACAATGCAGTAAATATCCTCACACAGCGCAGTTGGTGCTACGAGAGGGAGGTGTTGGGTCATCTGGGGTGCAGGAGGAGGCCACATGGCAGAAAACGCCAGGATTAGGAGAGCAGATGGGAAAATTCTCATTCCCGTCTCTGTTCTCCAGCTGATTTGATCCCAAAGCCATATCACCTAAACTCTGTGAAGAAAGGTCTTGGAAGCATGGTCTTCCCTTGTCTTGTTCTCTTAGTGCCTGGTACATAGTAACTGCTGAATTAATATGTGGTGAATAAATGAATGAGAATTCTAATGCTCCATTATAACAGGACTTTTTTTTTTACTTACTTGTATTTTTATTCTGAGTGTTCTTTTAACACCCTCCCTCAAGCTTGAAATAAATGCTCTTTTTTTTTTTTTTTTTTTTTTTTTTTTTTTTTTTTTTTTTTTTTGACTTACAGAATCTAGTTCCTGCTCCTTTTAAATCTTTATCAAAAAGCTCTATTCCGGGAACATTGCCACACCCATAGTATTTTAGTGGAGTGAGGCCTCTTCAGACACCTTTTAAACTAGGTTACTTGAGTGGAAATTCTGGGACCATCTGGTGAAATAAAGACTCTCCGGTAGCTGTTTTCTTCCTCTTTTTCCTGTAGTTGATCTGTGGGATTTGATGCTCTACTTGTTCTCTGTGAGGTGGAAGGAGGTGTCCTCCTTGAGCCTTTCCGGATGACCCTTCCGGTTTTCTTCCCCTCAGTTTTCTCTACTCTCACTCTTCAAGAGCTTTTAACTATAAGGAACCAGATCTTAATTAGTTATACACAATATCTTGGAAGGCTGCAAGAATTTATAGCAAAACTAGAGAAAAAGGCCAGGGGGAAACTCAGTGCTTGGGCTGATTATTTACTTGAGCGAGTGAGAATTTTTGTTACCTCAGGACACTGTTTTATTTAGGTTGTAGTTCTTCAGTGCAGGTGCTGGGCTCTTTCTTCCTTGTGACTGCTTAGCGTGTCTTGCAGATGATATATTTTCCTTCAGGAACTGACTGAATATCTAGGTAGCAAAACAATGCCAGTGGTTGAAACTAATGGGAAGGAGAAATCAAGTTCTCAAGGGAGAGAAAGAAGTTAATTCGGAGCTGGCAATCCTTGTGGCCTATTGAAGCATGAGGTTGGGGCTGAGGCAAAAATCAGTCAAATAACGGGGCACAATCTGTCAAGGTCATGGAGGTCCAGGGCATATGTGTGGAACACAGGATCCAGGACAACTCTGCAACTCCTGAACAATATGCGGGGAACCAATCAGAAAAGGGCTATTTTCAATTTTTCACTTAAATCTGGCATAAAACCAAACAAGTTTTCTATAGGACAGTTTAAATCTGGCACCAGGCCAAGTGAGTTTTGATAGGACAACCACCCCAATGCCTAATTTACATGAGAAAGAAGCCAATCCAGGAATTCCCGATTTACACGACCCCTTCTCTTATCCTCCTGGGCTGTGAGTCTGTTCACTGGCCTGCCATTACTCTGCAGAGTGTGCTTGTTGTCTACTTTCAATAAATTTACACCTGGCTATCTTTTCTGTGTGTCTTATCTGGTTCTGTGCTTCCTGGGACTCAGGAAAGAATTTGCCCAGGACCCGTTATCTCATAACACTATCTCAGTACCAGAGCAGTGGCAGAACAGGTTTTTGTGTGATCTGTGTATTACGTGTAATTAGGGAGTCTTACTTTCTAGCCTGGTATCACAACTTAAAAGTGTATCTCTCTTTAAAATAAAAAATAAAAATAAAAAAGTGTATCTCACTGTGTTCTCTCTTTTTTTTTTTTTTTAGAACTGTTACCTCTTTTCTTAAAGTATGCATTCAGTGGTTGTTGCTGTTTGACATCCCTGCTATAACTTAAGTTCCTTGAAGCAGGAACTTTTGTCTGTTATGTTTATTATTATTATTTAGAAGTGTTCTGGTATAGTATAGACATACAATAAACATCAGTTGAATAAATGGAATCTCAATTTGATGAAAACAGAACACAAAAACGACTTAACTTTCCTATATGTATCTAACTCATAGACAAGTGGTTAGACATTAAAAATTGTTCTATAGAAACCTTGTAATTGCATAAAATATGACAATTCAACCTCTACAAAAGTGGTGACAGAACTTATTTCCAGCAGCATGGTTTGTTCTTCAAAACATGTATGGAGAAGCGTAAGCCTATGCTGGTGAGAATGAAAAATGCTCGAGCTGTCCTGATGCAAGTACTTTGGTTCAGTGCCCCCGTAACTATTCCAGCAGCGCATGCAGATGCTCACCGCCCCCATGAGATTCTGAGACTCACTGCTTCTATATTACTGTCTCAGGAAAGGCATTGTCCCCAAATTCCATGATTCTTAGAACAGTCACAGGAAGCTTGGGATGTAACAGACGACTAGAGTAATGAATTAATCGTTTAGGAGCTTGTCCTGCATTTGAGATGGTCATAGCCATAGCAGATGCTTTCCATCAAGGACAGGGAAGTGCCGTGAGTTCTGCAGTGGCAGTTCCTCTGGCTCCTCCAAGCCTCTAGTTTTCGGGGCCAAACTAGTTTAATGAAACTGGCTGCCGTTAGCAGGGACAAGTATACTTTTTACTGAGGTTCCGGCACCGCCTCCACTCACTTAGTGTGGGCCATCACAAACTCAATGTTTGGTCTCAAGAACAGAAAAAAGCTCAGGTTTTTCTACAAGCAGGAGGAGCAATTGTCACCACAGGTTCTAGGACAGGGTAGTGAACAGCTAAATCAAAATGCTGTGACACTGCACGCGGTCTCTATAGGCCTATATTAATGACGGCTGATGGGTTTTTTAAATAGAAGGAAGCTTGGGCAGGTGTGCTGTTATGTGCACATCATATAGCTGTGCCATACCTGTGCCATTTTTAATTATTTCAAATATTTCAATGTGTTCCCTTGGGGAAAAAAGCCTCACAGGAGCTATTGGTCTAGTGATACACGGAGGACTAGGAATGCCAAGTTTTACCCTCGTTCTTTTTTGCCTTGGAGAATTTTTTAAAGCTGCTTTGTTGAGCTATAATTAGCACAGAATATGATTCACCTAATTTAAAATGTATAATTTAATAGTTTTTAGTAGTATGACGTTCATAATTACACACCCACAACTATAGTCAGTTTCAGACCATTTGCATTACCCCCAAAGACATCATACATGCCCTGCAGCAGTCACTCCCTATTTCCCTCTAACCCTCCCTTCCACTCCAGCCTCTGGCAGAATTAGCTTATTTTGTGTCTATAGATTTGCTGAATGTGGATTCGTTCAGTGGAGAGGATTGTTTCCAGGGTTTGGCCTGTGATGAGCAATGTTGCTATGAACATTTGTGCGTCAGTTCTTCCATGTATGTGAGTTTCAGTTCTCTTCAATATATGCCTAGGAATGGAATAGCTGAGTTATTTAGTAACTCTGTGCAGCTTTTGGAGAAACTACTGAGCTGTCTTCTCCAGCACTGTTACCACTTTACAACCCTACCGGCAATGCATGACAGTTCCAAATTCTTCTTAACCTTTTTGTGTGCATGTGTGCTGAGGATTGGCCTCAGGGCTTGCATATGCTAGGTGTGCATTCTGTCATCAAGTTCCATCTAAATCCTAATTTCTCCTCATCTTCTCCAACACTTGTTATGTTTTGGTGTTGTTGTTATAGTCATAAGTGTAGCCATAACAACCATATATCTTCTTTGGAAAAATGTCATTTCAAATTCTTTGTCCAATTTAAAATGGCTCTCTATTTGGATTGTTAACTTTGACTACAAGAGCTGTGGGTGGGACAGTGGCTGATAGAAGAAAGCCTCGGATTTCTCAGTTGGTCTTGCCTGCAGCAAAGCTTGTGCAATGGAAAGCTGAAGAGGAGGAGAAATGTTGGTGGTCTGCTTCTTCTTGGAATCTACTGTAGCTGCAGACTGGGGTCTAGGTTGAGAGAGAATCCCATGTTCCCTGCTGTATTTACTCAGAATGAAGCACCATTCAACCAGGGGGGTCATCCTCACACACAGATGCAGGCGGGCAGGAAATGGATCATGGCTCAAGTGCCACCAAATCTTGCCATTCTTACTGAAATGCTAAATGTCTTGAATAAATATTTCTTCACTTGCTATATTACTTCAGGATAATGTCCAGAGATGTTTTATCATTCATTGTTGTTTTGTAAATGGTAGCTTTTCAAAGATTTCTACACCATTGTTCTATAAGTTGAGTCTCACTTAGGTACTATTCAGTAAAGATTCTGCTTCCTGTATGGGTGTGTTAAAATAGTTTATGGTGACAGTAGGGGTAAAAATGGCTAGAGGAGTATCAAGGATGGTTTTTATAAAAATGTCTGCAAATTTATAAACAGTGGATTAAGAAAACTGAAAGCTGAGGACTGGTTGACTTTCAACTTCATATCCAGTAAAATTCTAGATTACCCAGGTGTTTAGCTTGACATTCCATATCAATTTATTGTTATTAAGTAGCTGTATAGAAATATTTGAATAAGACTGACAGTGCATTTCATACCAAAGTAAGCTGGTGGCCTAGCAGTTGTCTAGGTACAAATCATAGTTATCAAAAGTCATTAAAATGATGGCTTTTTAAGAAACAGTAATAATTCAGAGGTGGAAGTCAAGTTCAACAGTTTTATGCATACATTTTAAAAGTTCATTTGAAAAAATGACCACATATTTCTTAATTTTGGTTTAATTCAAAATAGCTACTGTACCATGGAGTCTTTTAGAAAAACAACCTTGTCAACTTCCTTGATGCATTTATTAGGACTATGAGGACTAAGATTTTACAGTTAACAATTCCTCAAATTCTTTATTTGATCATGAGCTGGGCTCACCTGTGAACTGACAACTAGTCGAATGCCAATTTAACTGAAACAAATCTAGAAGCTCACTCAAGTCTCACTATAATCTGTTTACTCTAATCCTCTTTCCCAGCTATATGCAAAGTTCATCATACTCCTTAGTTGCTGGTTTGGTTATTTATAAATGGTCATTTAGGCATTTTTGAGGAAATACATACTGCTTAATAATCATGAAAGTGTTAAAATCCATCCTGTGTTGAAAATTCTTCACCTTTTTGGTAGCTGACTTGTGTATGCTATTGCCTAAAGTAGTTTATTGGCAAAAAAGTATTGCATAGTGTCATGAAACTAGACAAAGATGAATATTTAAGGAAACCCAAAGATAAAAATAACCCAAAGATCTTTTTCTTGAATAGTTATTAATAAACAGCATGGATAAAAAAATGGAAATAATTAATAATTTTCTTTTGGCTGGGAAAGTTTCAATATCAAACTCTGGCTTCTGCTGGGTGAAACGTCTTAGTTTCCAACATATTAGAAAGCAAATGGAAAAACCCATTTCACTTAAAAAATTGTAATGCAGTTAAATAATAAACCAATATCTTTGCAGTAACGCTTAGTGTTAACCCCTGTCCTGTAAAGACAAGAATCATGCGTGCCTTACGCTGTCTGCTTCACAGCTGCAGCAGGAACTGGGAAGGTGCTTACCTCCAGGTTGCGTGCACTTCCCTGTGGCTTTGGCTGAGCGCGGATGCTCTGGCTCTTCCCCAGCGGTTCTGAGCTGCTCACTCCCGGGGCACCCAGAGACTCCCAGAGTTAGGTGTTCAGCCCCGCCTTCTGCATTATTGCTAAAACTCCAATTCTGCCAGACTGAGTCCGGTGATTAATTATTGACAAAAGGAAAACACTCTTACGCAAACTTGTGTCCAACCGCAGTGCTCCCAGCTCTTCCAGAAGAGCACGCCGGCTGCACCACACCCCTCCTCCGCTCTCCGGTCCCAACTTCCCAGGCGCTGCCACTGTCCTGGGAGACCGCGCTGGGCTCGGAGGGCTGCAGCGCAGGACCTCTACATGTTACAGGGTGGTTATCTGTAGCTGTGCTCACTTCTTCGGGGCCCACCCTCTGAGGAGGGGCGCGTTCCCGACGCAGGGGAGCCCGGGCTCCGAAAGCAACTGAGGAGGAGGCTGAGGCGTCGCCGTCACCTCCAGCTGCTGCAGCGAAACCCCGAGCCGAGGCAGCGATGGGGAGGAGGGGACGGGAGGCGCCCTCCCCCTCGCTCGGGCCGGGAGCCCCGACCCTACCAGAGGGGAAGTCCTGGGGTGGTAGCGCGTGTGTGCGTGCGTGTGTGTGCGTGCGTGTGCGCGCGTGTGTGGCGGTGATGCCGGGGCTGGAGGGGGACAGGCCGGAGGCGCCAAGGTGAGAGATCCGAGCTTTAGCCCAGGCCGGCGTTGCTGGGCTCAGGCCCCAGCCTGCTGACTTCCGCGCGAGGGCGACAGAGCGCGGGCTGCGGCCCGAGCCCACCCGCAGGGCAGGGCGGCGGCGCCCAGGGGCACCACTGTACCGGTCGGAGGCCGGGCGCAGCGCGCCCTGCCCGCCCCGGCCGCGCCTCCGCCGCCCCGCGCCTGCCCCTGGCCGCGCTGCGGGCGCGCGTTCCAGCCGCGCCGGCGACAGATGGCGGGGTCGCGTCTGGGGGTCGCGCGCTCGCTGCGGGCGCGGAGGAGGGCGCGGGCCACTGCGGCGGCGTCCGGAGCAGCGCGGACCGCGAGCGCGGTCCCGGGAAACCCAAGTCCAAGCACCGCGAGCGCCTCCGCGCTGCACCGCGGCGGGGCTCGCCCCACCCAGCTCCGGCGAGCTCCCCGCACCCGCGAGGCGCCGGCGTCCCGGGCGGAAGCCTCCTCTGAGTAACCAGCACTTGCGCGGCGTCCGCCGTTCCCCCGCGCTGCGGCAGGAGCAGGCCGCGCGCTCCCGGGCGCCGGCCGCAGGCTCCGCTCGGAGGCCGCGGGGTCGGGGCTGCAGCTGCCGGCGCCCCGGGGCTGCGCTGGGACTGCGCGGCGGCGGCCCGCCCAGGGAGGCGTCCCCCGAGGGCGCTGAGGGTGGCTGGGGGCCGGGAGGGGCCTGTTAGCCGTTTTACGCGGGTTCCTTTCCCCGCAGCGGGCTGTGCATTAGCAACGCTGCCAGGGCGTTTCTTGCTTTATCACTTTATGTTGGTCACTGCCCTTATCTCTCGGCGTCTCCAGACACACCTTGGAACGTTGGCAGATGTGACCACCCAGGTGCGGACAGGAGGAAGCAGAAACCCTGAGAAGGGACCGGTCTGGGCTCACTAGCCCATGTGAGAGGCCAATATTATTTACACTAGATTCTCCATCCGCCGCGTCGTCCTCCAGACCGCGACGCGCCCCCGTGCGAGTGTCCATCTGCGGCAGTGCTGGAGCGGGTCCTCCTGCCATGGATTTGGGAAGTGGGGATGAGTGGGGCCTGGCGGCAGCTCCAGCTGGAGATTGGGAGGCCTGGCACGGCTGGCAGCAGTGTTCACACCATCGATAGTTACCTTCAGTGACATACATGAAATGCAACCACACACAGGCACACCTTTGTGCATCTGACCTGGAGAACAGATGGTCTGTGCTGTCCGCACAAACGTAGAATCAAGTCGCAACATAAAGGTCAGTGCGACTTAGAAGGCAGAGATCAAACAGACGAATACATCACCGCCAAATAGAACAGAGAAGGCTGGAGATGCAGCCACCGGAGAGCCCTCGCCTAGCGTGCCAGAGGCTCTGAGTTCCATCGGCAGCACCACACCCGCACACAAAGATGAAGTTACAAAAAATTTCCTCAGTAACATACAATTGGAAATTTAAAGATGGTTTAGATGTGGATTAAAAGGAAGCACAAATAAAATATTACAACACGTTAAAAATTTCATTTCAATTGTGCAAATTTGCAGGGTACAGTGTGATAATTTGATATATACACATAGTTATAAAAATTAAATTAGAATAGTTAACACTTAAATTTCCTTAAATGATTTAAGACATCTTTGATTAATACATAATAATTGTGTTTATTTATGGAGCATAGTGTGATAGGAATCTACAAACTCTTCAGGAACAGAAGACAAGCAGAAGCCTTACATAACAAAATTGGGAATGTATAGAAAAGGCCAACTCATGAAATCATATAACACTAAATATTTGTATTTATTTCAATTTTTGTTTTATTGCTTACACATGTTTGTACAGTGACTGTTTATCACTCAGTGTATGTACAATCTAGACTTAGAAAAATTTTTAAAAAGTTAATAAATAAGGAAAAAAATCAGAAATCAGTAAAATAATAAAGTTTAGAAATCCAGGCGACATTATTAGTATAAGAAAAAAAAAATTCCAAAGAGACTAGGAAACAAATTAAGAAAAAACCAAGACACAGAGCAGATATAAATAACATTAGACAGGAAAGATAACTTATAACCACAGATATGGATTAAAACAACTTCAACTGACTCCCCCCTACCCCACCCCCCACCATCCAGAGGACTCTGTTGTTACTACAACTTCAGAAATAACCAGTGATCATCACCATGGCTTATGCAACTAGGAATACGATTTAAAGAACAAGGCAGAACTGTTTAGAATTTGATAGTAGAAGTAAGGTAGGATAAAAGAAATACAACTAAGTAGAAAGGAGACCAAAAAAATTTAGAATTTAAAATTGTACTTTTAAGAAAAAATGTAGCTTTAAAGACAAGCTTTTTTTTTTTTCTTTTTAGGTGTAAGAGTATTTCCCTGGGGTTAAGGTATGACTTAAAATACTAAACTCTTTGTTGAGATAGCTGTGCCTTTTGAGGGCACACACAGTATCTTGTAGTCCCTAAGAAATTTAAAACTTTAACAGTATTTTTGTCAGAGTCCAGCTTCATGAAGTTATAAATAAGATGATCATTTATATATTGGAGAAGTGCCCCAGTTTTTAAGGTTAGAGACTTCAAATTTTTTCCCAGAGCATTTTTAAATAAGTGGGAGCTGTCTCTGAACCCCTGAGGCAGGACTGTCCAAATATGTTGGGAACCTTTATTATGTCAGGATCAGTCTATTTAAAAGCAACAGATGTTGTGAATCAGAATGTAATGAGATGCAGGAAAAAGAATCTTTGACATGCACAATAGCACACTACATAGTTTTCCTTGGTATTTGGGTTAAAGTAATAAATACATGGGATAGGAGCCATAGGATGGAATGGAATTATAGCTTTATTAAGAGCTCATTAGTCTTGATTTTTTTATTTGGTTTTAGTATTGGAAGCATGAGGTCACACTGCAGACGTGCTCCAAGATAGGGGTCATGCCACGGCCTCCCCATTTCCCAGAGTCAGAACTGCCCAGGGCAGCAGGTTTTTGTCCTGGCCGGGATAAGTGTCCTTGTTACTGGAACATGGCTATTTTAACAACAGATCAGGGAAGCAGCAAAAGTTGTATACAACAGCTAGGCTTTACTCAAAAAATCTTTCCCAAAGATCTTTATGTCTAGAGACTTGTAACGTACATGAGGAACTCAGAGGGTCTTAGAAGTCTGGAGACCTTTCCTAACTACGGATCACATACAAAGGAAAGAAGAGACCACGCACTTCCCCTCCCCGCTCCCATGCGGTGGGAGGCCTCAGGCCCCTCTCCCTTCTAGCCCCTTCCTTGCCTTTTAGGGAACCAGCAGAAAAGAAAGCTAAAGGGTTAAGATTTTTGACAAATGAAATCCTGCGTGGGAGAGGAAGGAAAAGCAAACCACTGGGAAACTATACTTAAGAGGAGAAGGGTTGAAAGAAAACTGCTCTTGAGGGGAAAACTATGCTTCAGAGAGAACTATCATATAGAGAAAATGAGGTTTCCACGACAGAGGGGTTGGGAGAAAATGGGGACAAAGAAAGACAATAAATAGACAGACAGACAGACAGACACACAGATAGATAGATTAGTGAGCCATTTGGCTGGACTCACCACAGGGTGCCTCTTTGTTTTATCGCCCAGCTGAGTCACCAAGGAAGATGCCAGGGGCTGGATGTGAGGGTCTCTGAGGCTGAAATAAGGAACTTAACCCACGCCTTTAAAATAAGTATGTAGGTCTGCTGACTCTCATCATGGAAAAAGGATTTTTAGGACACATCAGCGAAAGAGACATGACAAAGATTTATTCGAGGTAGATATAGGATACACTCAAGAGTGGAGTGTGGGTGCTCAACGCGATGAGGCACGTTCCAAGCCAGGGCAGGGCACATTTAGAGCGTGTTTTTAATACGGGAGATCTTGGACGTGTATTTTCACTGTCTGCCGGGTTACAGTGCAAGCCAGCTACGTGGATTTGAAGTGGAGATATGTGTTTGAGGTTAAGACACACTGTCTCCTGAAAGGAGACCAACAAATTGAGAATTTGAGCAACTATTTTGAAGATAGCAATATGCAATATAATAACCATTGTTAATTTCCTATCATCTTGTTTTGAATTCGGTATCATTTTTATTGTTTTTTTTTTTTCTCTTTAAAATTAAAAAAACCCTGTACTTTTAAGAAAAACCTCAGCTTCAGGACAAGCTCCTTTCCTGCTTCTGGAGGCCACCCTACTGTGACCCTCTCCTTCCATGCGTACAGAGAATAGTATTAAATTCCTAAAAGTCTTTTATAATAACCTATGGATTCCTAGGTACCAGACCCTCTTCACCTGAAAATTGCCTTTTTTCTAGCCCAGAAGGCAGCTGCTTTGAAGACAGCATGTCTTAACTTCAAACACGTACTGCCACTTCAAACCTACACAGATGGCTTGCACGGTCGCCGAGGTCACCCGTGCTGGAAACAGGCTTTAAATGTGCCCTCCTCTGGCTTGTAACATGCCTCATTTCTTTGAGCACCCGCACTCCCTCTTGAGTATATCCTATATCTATCTCTAATAAATCTTTCTCGTGTCTCTTTTACTGTTGCATCCTAAAGTCCTATTTCCATGCTGAGTGGCCGCAAACCTACATATCTATTTTATTTATTTGTTTTCATATCTATTTAAGTTCTTCATTTCAGCTCAGAGACTCAGACCCAGCCCATGACAGGAGAATATAAAGCAACGATAGTTGAATCCAGTGAGCATTTCGAGCCAGTCCTCTCATCATCATCGTCACAGGCAGCGGTGACACAGTAACTGAAGTAGTTTCTCCTTCAGGTAATGTGGGCGCCTTGGTGACACACATCACAGTGGAGGACGCTGGAGCACTCTGTGGTGCTGCGTTGTGACCCGGAATGACTGTTAGCGGGCTTTGGAGGTGAGTGCTAGTGCGCTTTTGGAGTTTAGACTTGTAGGAAGGAGGATGATAGGATGTGCGTTTTTCTCAAGACTGCAGAACCAGCCATGATGGCGTGGCAGGAGAGTGTGGACTCTGGTGCAAGCCAGCTGTGGGCTCAAGACCCAGCTCTTTCTACCAACCAGCTGTGTAGTCTGAAATAAATTATCTACTACTATGTCTCTGTATTCGTTTTTCTCAGTTTTGAAGTAGGAATAATATTGCCTTCACCGGGTTCACTTGAAGCTTTAGTAAAACACCATTTGCAAAGTGACTATTTATGATACAGTATTTTTTCTTTCTCTTCCTCTGCTCTCCCTAAATAACATCTTTTTAGGGGACTTTTCTCCTGTTCATTCATCTTTCTTCCTCTTCTTTTTTTTTCCTTTTGAGTGGAATTCTACCCTCCTTTATGTAACCTATCACCTGTGCCATGACTTCAATAGTCAGAGAAACTCAAGGATCATGACTTGGGAAAGACCCTGCCACACACTACGCTTGGAAGTAACTGTCCTTCTTTTATAATTCCTCTCTTTATCCTTTCCTTCTTCCCTCCCTCAGTTCCTTCCTTCTTTGTGCTTTCTTTACTGAACACATTTTTTAGTTCCTGTGAAGTGTGCATGAAGGACACTGGTTCTAATTTTGCAGATATGTATACTTTTATGCTGAATCTTTCAATGAGGCAAACAGTAACCCTTAAATATTCTAGAATATAAAATTACAATAAAGATCTGGTTAATAATGAGACTCAATAGTTTGTTGTAAAAGTTGGAAGAATAGCATTCCATTAAGAGAGTAATGCTGCTTTGCCTGTCAATCATTAGTGTTAAGAGATGTGTCGTAGTGACACAATTCTTGTTCTTACAAGGCTACCATTGTCATAATAAGGAGCTCTTAGGAGCCACAACAGAACCAGTTCAACGGAAGATTTTCTGCAGCATCTATTCTAAAATAGCACCTAAAACTATCTCTACATACATTGTCTATTTTTAAATAGCCGTATCTATTTAGTGATGATAAAGGAGATAATTAAAAATAAACAGAATCTGGGGAAAAGAAAGCCTCCTCTTCACGACATTGACATCTTCTCTTACTTATCAACCTTTGTCACTTATTTATCATATCAAAAAGGAGAAAAAAGGAAATTAGTAATAGAAGCAGGTATTTAAAAGTGAGAACAAAAATTTGAGGAAAATTTTACTTTTTCTGATTTGAATTCACAGAGTGGATATTTAACCTTTTCTATTTTTCTCTTCAACTGTGCTGCATTTGTAGCATTTATTTTTATGATGGCTGGAAGATTCTGGTACTCTTCCAAATTAGAATGCTTCATAATGCTCAGTAGATTTCTAAAGATATTTGAAGGTATTGTCATATGGTACGGAAGCTTATGTGTTCTAATCTAATCTTCACAGAGTTATCAACTAGTTTTGCACCTCAGATGGAACCAGATAACTTTCCTAAGTCTTAGCTTTATGGAGATTGCAATCAAGGGCTTCTAACTTTCTAAAATTCCCATTATGTGACCATAATCACTCATAGTTCTTTATACCATAGGTATTTATGCCAATAACCTTGCCAGTCAATCTAAAATTACTTGTAGTATACATGTGCTATGAAGGAGCACACAAAACTACCAGATGCATATGATGCAACTTCTTGGACTTTCAATCTTGTTATTTGATTTAAAAGTCAAAACCCAAGTTACTTTATATTTTAATGACATAAAACATTATGTTTATACTGAACACTTTCTGTTATATTAAGGGGTGTTCATTTGTTCTGGACAGATTACTTAATCAATTACTCAGTGCTTCAGTAGATTATAATGGCTACTATCATTTATTCATTTTTTTAGTACTGGAGATCAAACCAAGGGCACATTTCCACTTCACTATGTCTTTGGCCTTTTTTAGCATTTTGAGACAAGATCTCCCTAGGTTGCCCCAGCTGGGTTCAAACTTGTGATCCCCCTGCCTCAGCCTTCCAAATAGCTGGGATTACAATCATTTGTCACCATGCCAGATGATTATCATAATTCCCATGATTTAAAAAAATAGAATACAAAAGCATTTTGCACCTGAGGAGTCTGTTTGCATGTCCTGTTGAAAGCCTTTGGTTAATTCAATGAAAATGTGAAGGTAACACGGCTGCAGAATGGCAGAATATGTATTTTCCCATTATGGCATGGGTTCTTATTTAAATCCATGTTCATAATATCTTTTAACTTGCAGCCAGTTTTATCTGTAGTTGTCACTTCTTATTCATCCCTGAGTTCTTACCTGAAAATATCTATCTTTCCTCACCTTTGACAAAAAGGTTTTATTAGTAATAGTAACTGGAACTGGCAACTTGTCAACCAAGACAGATGAGGCCTTAGAAGCAGCCACTGGGAAGGACACTTGAGAGATGTGTGGTGGAACTGTTGAAACTGGGGAATACAAGATGGAACGCTTCCTTACCAAGCTGGAGCTTCACGTTCAGAGTTGACTTACTGAGCACCAGCATTGTAAAATACTTGTGTTAGCAACAAAAAATATCAAAACCATATTTTCTTTCAAACTGTGTTTTTTATTTACCAGAACAGATAATACCGTTCCTCCATTGTGAGTCGGATTGAAATAAAGAACTGAGTTCCGATTATTATGGTAACATGATCAAACATGCCATTCTCTTTACATAATTTAGATTGTGCTCCACACAACATTTTGTACCTTGCTTTGCTACTTCAGCATTATTGTAATGATCGTACAGTGTCCTAGCAACTTGCTATCATGATTCAATCAATCATTTCTCTCTGGTGGCAGACATTGATGGTGTTCATTTTCTATTGCAAGTTATGCAGTAATAAATTGTTACTGCATTTTTAAACATTTGACGGTATTGCTTATGCCAAATTATATTCATGTTGCACTTTTTTGTGTGATGTCATTTTTTTGTTGTGGTCCAATGCCATAAAATTTATCATTGTAAAGCATGTAATTTCATTGGGGTAAATACATTTATAATGTCCTACAACCCTCACCACCACCCATCTCCACATTTTTTTCTTGTAAAACCAAAACTCTGGGCCCATTAAACAGTGTCTGTTCTTCCCTCCCTCTGGCTTCTGGCAGCCACCGTTGTACTTTCTGGTTTTATGCTTTGGAGTATTCTAACTCAATAAGGTATAATTATACAGTATTTGTACTTTTCTTACAATCTCCAGAGAAGTTTAAGGTTTAATAACGACCTAAAAAATGGGGGAGGGACAGGACACAGCTACTGAATACACTTATTTTATGAAGAGAGACAAATTTTAACCATTACAAATAATCAAAGAAATTTTTAAAAATACCAGTACTTCACTCTCCAAGAAAGGATGATGAAAACGCTTAAGTGGCTGGTCCTGTTAGAAGCAGGCAAACTGTGGGCTGGGGTTATAGCCCCAAAGGGGAGGGAAGTACTGGGACTCACACACACTTGCCTAATGTGCGCAGGGGCCTGGGTCCTATTCCTGGCACTGGGAAAGGAGAAAAAAAAGGCAAAGTAATACACTGAAAATGTATTTTAAGAAAGGTAACTGCTAAACATTGAGCTTCACAAAACTATTCTTGTGGCTAATCAGACAATTTCTTTACTTAGAAAATCTGGCTTACGAGAAAAACAGCAACGCGTATGAGTATGTCCTCATTTAAGCACATGCTTCCGGCTTTTCTTTTTTTTTTTAAGAAGAGTTGAATTAGTGCTTCCGGAGCTTTAGGAGTCCATCTTCACTGTAGGTTGCAATGAGATTCTCATGGGGACGACGTGCAAACTAATCACATTCTTTTCAGGAACTGTCCAAGTTCTCTCCAGTTTCCAGTAACAGCGCCGAAACAGTGCGGCACAGAGTCCTCTCCCACGCACTCGATCCACTCACCGCAGGGAGACGGAGCAGCAGACAGAGTCGCCACATTCTCACTCACCAGACCGAAAGCCCCTGACCACCTGCCCCTACATTTTCATGTTGACCACTGCTCTCGGTTTGTTTCACACCACAAAGTGCTCTGGATCTCAGGAAGCAGAATCACACTGTTGACCGTAACATCAGTCCCTGAAGTGCTGCCCAGGGATTTATAGATATTTGAACAATGCATGGTCTCCGTATTCTGATCTTTACAGTGCCATCAGAGGATGCACTAAAAATGTAATAATGTTTATCTTTTGTAAATGTTGCCTCATTAACAAAGGAAGAATGACCATGGAATTCCTTCAGGGTTTTCCCAGATTTTAAACCATGAATTCAAGTTGTCTGGTCAAAGGAAACACTAAGGATTTGACTGCTTTCTTTAGAAAAGCTCAGACAGGTGACAAGTCTCCTGAAACACTGTCCACTCTGAATATTCCAGACCTTGATTTTTCCATCTTGGGCACTAAGTGCTAATATTTCTGTATCTCTGCTAAAACATGCAGGAAATAGCGTCGTCCATCACCATGAAGTTATCCTGGGCCAGGTACTTAAGATCCTTCCTGATTTTCCCAGTAGTAAAGTTCCATACTTGAGTGAATCCACCAACAGACCTAGCGACCAGATACTGACCCTCTGGGGGAAGATCAAGTACACGCCACATGGGATTTCTGACCAAACAATACACTGCTCAGCTGTGTAGGAAACTTTTCTTCTCTCCTATTTCTTTCATACATAGATAAATATATTTAAACTTTCTTTTAACTATAAGTAAATTCAAATGGAATGTTACAAAACAGAATACTATATACTGTTGCCTGTATAGATCATAGACAACAAAAATCAGGGTGACTCATGAGTGGCTGCTGGTGATGGAAACTGCACCATCAAAATTTGCTCAAGAATTAAATGGAGGATACTACAGCTTAATGAACATGGCCTGCCCATATTATTTATGGTTTTGTCAATGTTTAGACCCAAAAAGTCAGTATTTGTTTCTTCTTCCTCTGCTTGCTTTGCTCTATGTCTGGCTACCTGTCTGTATGGAAAGTTGCTTTTGAAGTCTACTAAGCAATCTAGCTTCTGAAATAGAAACAGAAGACTTGATGAGAGATGTGTGAGGGAATCTTGCATCTCTCTGCTGCAGCCTGTCTTTTCCTCAGAGGGCGACTTGAAGGTTCCTATTTCTGAAGACTTGGTCTTCATCTCTGTGTCTATGGTCTTTAACTCAGACTGTGCCAATAGACTGAGGGGTCGGCCTTCACTGTGGCCTTTTTCCTTTGGGTTCTTCAGCTGTTTCCCTTTCACAGTCGGACATGCTTTGCCCCTTCCTCTGGCCCATCTCCTGGGTTACCCTTGCAAGCTGGAGACAGGAATCAACATGGCGTCCATACTCCCTGAACAGGACCAGGGATTTACACTTCTCAAGCTTGTCAGTGTCTAGGGAAGGCTGTTTCACTCTTGCTCTTGGCCTCTCTTTGTCTCTGAGTCAGCACTGCATCTTGCTCCATTAGACCACTGCAGTACATAGCATGTCGCTGAGTCTTTGTGGGCAGGAAGCCTTGGTCACATGGTAGGCATATGTGGTTACTAGATGAAAGGATCTTTCCTTCTCAACATCTTCCCTGTTACCCATCTCCTTTTCTCCCATTATTATTTGTCCTTCATCTGGAGTCTCTGGCCACCTGAAGAGGCTGCTCTTTCAGGGTCAGAAGTTTCAGGGAAACTTAGCTGTGTCTCAGTACAAACAGTGACTTCTGCAGAACTCTTTGCAGAAGGAGTAATTTTCTCTTGCTGGACAGAGTAGCAAGACTTTGTGAACCAGGTAGAGTTGTCTTCCTCAGAAATTTCTTCAACAAATAGCCCTTGGGAAGACTGACCATGACTGGTTGCCGGTTCTTCCTCTAACAAAAGTTCCCATTTCAAGCTTTTAATTCCTGGATATCCTTGGTTTTTGAATGCCAGACAGATGCCCCAGATTCCTGCTTCTCCTCTTTGTCTTCATCTCCCATATCTTCTGAGATGCCTCATGTTTTTTACTAGCCTGGTCTCCTGGGGCGCATTCGTTCTGGACCAGAGAAGGAGGGCTAGGTAACACTGGTGCCTTAAACCCCCTTTTTGAAAAGAGCTGCCTCTGAGCCATTTTTAGGCTCTTTTGATGAACCTCCAACTGATGGAGAATGACCTTGGTCTGCTGGTCAGGGTCTACTCCAGCAGGGCAGGATGGAATACCCCAGAAGCAGTGCACAGTGTCTCCAACATCCTGGAGAACTTTCACACCTGCTGGGATAGGCAGACAGTGCCTAGATGTGCCCCTCATGCCTGGGCAGCCTGGAGAATGGCGCAACCCCTCCCAGTGCTTTCCTGGGGGTTCCCACACTGTGTGTGCTCAGCCAAGTGGCCAGTACATCTGTTGAAACATTTAATGTTCTCATTCTCAGACACTGGCTGGTTTGACTGGTCCCAGCTTCCTGAGCTGCCAGAGACCAGCTCTTCTTCAGTGTTTTCAGCACGGTCACAAGGATCCTCTCTTTCTTCAGCCTCATTTTCCTGACTGACAGTATGGGCACACCAGTTGCCATCTGCCCTCCATGGTCCCAGAGTCTGTGTTTTCCTCTGGATGGGACTGTGAAGATGGTCCAATGGCCAGAGATCAAGTTCTGGAGGCAGAGACATCAGAAGGCCAGCAAATATTCAGGCTTTCAGGGATGGCCTTCCTCAGGAGTTCTTCTCCTTCCTCTTCCTGGCTGTTCATCTCCCTAGCTTTTTGCTCACTCATTTTTCACATCTTTGACAGCAGCTTTTCCTCCAAACAAATCTCTGGTTGTACCAGGAGGAAGCGGCCCTGGTGCTGTGGCCACTTCAGTGCCTGTCCCAGCAGTGCTCTGAGATGAGACGAAAGCACTGCACTGACTTCCCCAGGTCAAGCTTGGGAGATTGCTGTGCTTGTCTCTGGACATGCCTCATGAGGCTCAAAAAAGAACTTGCAGGAATGTTCTCTGGATGAATATATCCTTCTGGCTGTGTTTGTTTTAGTATGATCACAGGCTCTGTTTGTCTTAGAAGTGACCTGGCAGCATCCACTTCATAGAGCTCTATTAACTCCAAAATAACTTGTTCATAGAGATCACTAAGGTTTTTGTCTGGCAATTTCAGTGACTGGATAGCCTGTGAAAAAGTCTCCCAGTGGCTACTAGTGATTGTCAGTCACCAAACTGTCAATACTGTCCACAGTATTCAGAGACACAGTAATTTTCTCCTGTAAGGTAGCAAATGTTTAGTGTAAACTGATGTCTCACCTTCTTCAGATACTTCATAATAAGGCAGATCGCATCCAAAGACCTGATTTTAATCAACATAGCTACAGCTCTCCAGGTGCAGGCCCACCACCACTATCAGCCAGCATTTGTGTTTTTTGTGGCTGATTTCAGTAAGCAAATTGTCCTTAATGTTAATTTATATTGTAGCATATGTCAGAATTTCTTTCCTTTTTATTTTATTTTTTTATTTATTTTTTTTTTTGGCGGTACTGGGGATTGAACTCAGGACCCCGCGCTTGCTAGGCAGGCGCTTATTCCACTGAGCTATATGCCCAGCTCCTCTTTCCTTTTTAAAGCTGAATAATAGTCCAATATATCTGCATAAACATTTTACTTATCTATTCATTAGCTATGGACATAATAATGCATTTTTACATTAAGTTATGTGTCAGTAAATGAGTTGGTTACCTCAGATTGGAGGTTGTTCCAGGTAGCTACAAAGCTGCAGGAGTGGGGATGTAGCTCAGAGGTAGAGCGCTTGCCTTGCATGCAAGAAGCCATGGGTTCAATCCCCAATACCACAAGAGCTGCATAATATTGTAACAAAACCCAGGATGTTGGATAAATTATAGGAATACTTTCATACATCATCTCAATTTCCCTCTGGTTCGTATAAGGAAAGTCCTGTTAGCACTTGTTTTTCTGTGCTGGGAATTGAACCAAGGAGTGCTCCACCACAAGTTATACCCCAACCTTTTCACTTTTTATTTTGAGATATGGCCTCACTGAGTTGTCCAGGGTGGCCTTGAACTTGTGATCCTCCTGCTTTAGTCTGCCAGATAGCTGAAATTACAAAGTGCGAACCCTCCTGATTGCATTAGTAATATTGTTTTCTCAGAATAAGGGAGTTATTCTGTTTCTATGTAAAATGAAAAACATAGATGCATCGACCATCTCCTACTATCACCAATATTTTCATCTTAGTGGATGTGTGCTAGTACCACTTCTGTTTAATGTAATACCCATATCATTAGTGAGAGCAATTAAGCAAGAAAAATAAAGAAAAGGGATTGAAAAAGAAGTCAAATTACCATTACTTGGAGATGACGTGACCCTCTACATAGAAGACCCCCAAATCCACCAAAAGATGCTTAGAACGAATAACGAAATTCAGTAATGTAGCAGGGTACAAAAGCAACACAAAAATCAGTAGTGTATCTGTATACTAATAGTGAAACTACTGAGAAAATTAGGAAAAAAATACTATTCACAATAGCACAACGAAAAATTAAATTTAGGAACTAATTTAGCTAAGGAAGTTAAAGACCTCTATGGTGAAAAGTACGGTGCTCTGAAAAAGGCAACTGAAGGGGGCATCAGAAAATGGAAAGATTCCCTCTGTTCCTGCACAGGACGAGCAAAAACAGCCAAAATGGCCGCAATTCCGAGACTGATATATAGGGTTAACACAACCCCAGGCAAAATGCGACCAGCGTTCTTCACAGAAATGCAGAAAACAATTCTGAAGTTCATATGGACCCAGAAGGGAGCCAGAATAGCAAAGCAACCCTGGGCAACAAGGCTTGAAATCAAATCCTGGACAAGAAGCTATGTGATAAAAACAGCATGGTGCTGGCAAAACAAGCAAACAACCAGATATGAGGATCAGTGGAACAGAACGGAGGATGCAGAGGCAGCTCCAAGCAATTCGACTGTCTGATCTTTGACAAGGGGCCAGAAAACATACACCAGGGAAAAGCTAGCCTCTTTGATAAGTGGTGCTGGGAAAACCGGTTATCCACACCACACACAGACGACTGATTTTAGAATCATATCTCCCCCCATGCCCTAAACTAAAATCAAAATGGATCAAAGATCTAAACGTAAGACAGAAACAATCTGCCAACGCCCAATATTCCAGGTCAAAATAAAATATCCTTAATTCAGTAGGATATATGAGGAGACAGAACACTGCGCTTCTTACCTCTTTAATAGACTTACTGAAAACAGCAGTTCATAAGAAATAAGGATCTGTAAGCTTTTAAAGTAGAAGTTAGCTTGAAGAAATAGAATCCCATTTTGAAGGAGAGAGACGGGGACAGAGATAAAAACAGCTTAGCGATAAGGACAGATCCCTTAATATCTGAACTGCTGGTTGAGTGTAAAGAGATGAAACTTTTGGACTACCCGACAGGCTTACTTTGGGTTACAGCATGTAACGGGGCTCTGCCTAGGACATGCTTACTATGTGTGTCCTTGATCAAGAGACTTATTGTTTCTTTAAAGGGTTTGGCTTTAGTAACCAACTGCCTCATTACTTCCTTACCCTTAACCAGTTGGTGTAAGACTATCTGTAATGAACAGCTAGCAGTATAATGAAGGAGGAGCAAAGATTTAGTCCCACTCTCCCTTTACTTGGCTTGAACAAAACATCTTTCTTTGACTCTTATTATGAAAATTCACAGCTAGGTGTTCTAGAGTCGTGACATTTTTCTGTGGAGAATTTGGCATTTACTGTAAAAGTATTATTTTAATTCCTGTCAAATAAACTTTCAGGTCAGAGTTGCTATTAGGGATACAAGAGCAAACACAGAGTGAAAATAAGAAAATAAGACAATTCAGATGTCCAGACTCAACAGGAAAAGAAGCTAATGGAACACAGTGGCAACTGGAAATGAAGCCATGGTCCTTCTTAGGTAACTGTATTTCAGTTTTTAATATCTGAGCGATGACCTTCTCATTAAATTCATGCAATAGCCTGGTGTCACACGTCAGGAGAATGTGGAGAAGTATCCCACAAGGCACAAAAAAATTATGTAAGAAAATTCTTCCCAGCAGAATCAGAAGTTTCAAAAGCAGACAAGTCACAACATGCCATCATCTGCATAAATTAAGGCAGATTCTCACCACCATTAGCAACCAAAGGTTTGTATGAACTGGACACAGGGATGGCATCAAGTTTCTCCTTTAGCCCTTCCTTTGTTATTTATTTATTTGGTACTGGGAATCAAACTCATGACCTTGTACTTACCAGGCAGGTACTTAAGCCACTGAGCTATATCCCTAGCCCCCAAAAGCCTACATGAATTTCCATCTTTTTGTTTTGTTAACAAATGCCATAGTCTATTATACTTCTAAAGAGTAGTGTTATTCACCCATAATTATGTGTCAGTTCACTCATTTATAAGCTACAGTCCAGTGCCTTTTAGCAAGTTCAGAGAGTTATGTAGTCGTCACTTTACCTAATGTCAGAACAATTTTATGTTCCCCCAAAGAAACCCTACTCTCATTAGCAGTCACTTTTTATTCTCATATGCAACTCCCAAGCCCAAAGAATCAGTGATCTATTTTTTTCAGTACAGATTTGTCTATTTTGGACATTTCATATAAATGAAATCTTATAGCACATGGTCTTCTGTGAATGATTTCTTTCGCTTAGTGCAACATTCTCAAGGTCCATTCACGTTGTAGTGTGCATCAGGACTTCTTTCCCTTTTGCTGAAGAATAATGTTCTATTGTGTGGTTATAGTGCATTTGGTTTATATCATCAAGTTGATGGGTATTTGGGTTGTTTCTGCTTCTGACTATTAAGCACAGTGCTGGTATGAACATTAATATATGAGTTTTTGTGAGAACATAGATTTCATTTCTCTAGATTAATACCGAGGAATGGAATGCTGTGTCATGTGATAAATCTGTTTAACTTTTTGGGCTACTGTCAACTATTGCCTAAGGTGGTTTCATTATTTTTCATTCCTACCAGTAATAAATAAAATTCTAATTTCTTCATATCCTGGCTAACACCTGTTAATCTGTAATTTTTGTCATCCTGATGAATGTGAAATGGCATCTAATTGTGATTTTGATTTTCATTCCTCTAATGAATAATGACACGGTACATCCTTTTATGTGGTTATTGCCATATAAAGTCTTAAATGCAAAGTATCTTGTCATATCTTTATTTTTTGCTAAATAAAAATTTGTACATCTTTAGAGAAATGTCTCTTCAAAGTATTTGCTCATTTCATTTTATTTATTTATCATTTACCCATTTATAAATAGGGTCATTTGCCTTTTTACTATGGAGTTATAAGAATTCTTTATATATTCTGGATATAAACCAATTATCAGATATAAAATATGTAAAGACTTTCTCTCAACTTGTGGACTGTTTCCTCACTTTCTTGACGGTGTCCTTTTAAGTATACATGTTATGAGGAAGGCTAACTATTTTTCCCTTTGGTTTCTTATGGATTTAATGTTATGTGTAAGGAAACCATTGTCTAACCTAAGATTGTGCAAATTTACTGCTAGGTTTTCTTCTAGTTTTAACTCTTACATTTAGATATATTCAACATTCTAAGTTAATTTGTGGGGGGTGTGAGCTAAGTATTTAAATTTCTTTTGCAAATTGTCCCTTAACTATGTATTGGAAAGACTATTCTTTCTTCACTGAACTGTCTTAGTACTTTCACCAAAATCAACTGACTATGAGCATAAGGAATTATGTGTGGACACTCACTTCCATTCCTTATCAATTCCAGAAACTTGGAATGTATATGTTCTATTTTTTCCACAACTCAATGGTGAATTGACACATAAGAGCTACCATCTGATGCAGTAACTACCAGTAACTTTCCTAACTCAGTATGTCAAACACACCCACCCCTCGCCAACAAATGGCTTGGAAATCTTCTCCTTACACTATCAGTATTAACATTATAAACTTAGTAATTTTTTCTAAGGGAAATAAAACCGTAGCATTTTCCAGTTTTTGTCAGATTAACATTTAGAATGTCTTTACTTGTCCTGTCCACAGTGACAAAGCACTTTTATCTAACTTACATCTAGCTTAACAACCTGCATTTATCTACATCATTACATGGCAAAAATAAAACAGTATTTACCTGCCAAATACACTGAATATTTGGCATGCTCTCTGACGGTTTAAAAATACATAAACTGAAAAATTTAGATTTAGCTTATGAATCTATTTTGCATTTAGGTTTATTACACTGTATGTAACAATTTTACTCTATTTATTTATTTATTTATTTGGTACTGGGAATCATACTCAGGACCTTGTACTTGCCAGGTAGGCGCTTGTGCTGCTAAGCTGCATCCCTGGCTCTGTAACAATTTTAGACTTTATGCTTCTTAACTAGTTCTAATCCTTACCGTCAACTCTTTCATACAGTTATCTTCAAACTCTAAGTTTTCTGTTGACTGCAGTAAATCTTAAACAAAGTTTTCAGAGAATGTTCTTGGTTGCCATACTTTCTTAACCCCTTGCTATTTGAGAATGTCTTCCAGTGGCCTTCACACAGAAATATTAACTTGAGAGACATAGCCTTCAAAATCTGTAGATGTTCCTTTGCCTCCTTTCATTTAAAATTGCAAGAGGAAAATCTGAAGTCAGGCTGATTTTTGCCCCTTTGGAGGTAACCCACTTTCTTGTTCTATGGGTGCTTGCAAAGTTTTTTCTTTAAATTTTCTTGAAATTTATAAAGTCATAAGGAATGTCTAGGTGTTGCTTTGTTTTTATTAAATTTTAAAGCTATCCTGTGAATCTTTTTTATTTGCAAGACTACTCTGTTCTCCAACACTGGAAAGTTTTCTTCAGTTTGTTCCTTAATTATTGTTTTGGTTTAATTGTTTTGTTTAATTGCTTTGTTTAATTGCTTGAAGTATTCTATTACGTGTAGATTGTTTTCCCAGGTAGAGCCTCTACATACCTCTTTCTTCTTTTCATATCTTAATTTCTTTTACTCTTTCCTCTGTATCTGAGAGAATTTCTCTTGTTTTTCATTTTTAGCACATTAATAATTTTGTTTCGTGACCAATCCTGCTTACATGTTTCCTTTAACTCTCTACAGTCCAAGAAATTGTCTATGTGCTCTAGCATTACTTGCTTTACAATTAAGCACGTGCTACTGATGAACTCTCTTATAAGATGCTCAACACTTTCTACACTATCTATGGAAATCAGTGCCTCTGTTTCAGAAAGAAACGTTTTCTTAATTACTTAGCTCTGTTCCTTTCTTCGGAACTGTGGTACAATGACCTTTCCAATGGCTATTCTTCGCAATGGGCCTCATGCAATGGTGGGGTGGGCTTCCCGAGCTTTTGATTGACTGTGGTCTAATAGGGTAATGGATGTGAGTGCACCACTCGTGGGCCAATGGGATTAAGGGTGTGAGTGCTATTCCCACCCTGGGGCGGGCAGCCTGCGTGCTGTATAAGGCAGGGAAAGAGGCCACTCGCTGGGGCTCCTCCTTCGCTGTGTTCTGCCGCCATGAACAGTCGCCCTCTGCCCTGTGCCACCTGCCTTGGGGCCAGCCGAGTATGGATCGAAACCTCCACAAACGGAGAGCTAAATAAACCTTTCTTCCTTAATTCTGGGTGTTGGGTATTTTGTTTCAGCAAGGAGAGAAAAGTAACCGAGACAAAAGTGTTTCCTTTTTCACCTTAGTTTCAAATAAGCTCATAGCTTCTTAGAAAGAAAAGAATCCGATTATTTTTGCAAAAGAAAGATGTGATATAATTTTAGTAATAAGCATTTTCCTCAAACTTAATGAATAATATATGTTCAATTATGGTCAATAGCTTTCAGTTTTCTAGAGTGAGAGCTATTTTTTCTGCCGTGGCTGTTTGAATGTAGCGCATAAGGAGCATAATCGGCATTCTCTCTGAGAGGCCTTTGGGGACTGTAAGCGTGGGAAAGTGAACCTCTTGTTAGAATTAAGGATGGCTGAAGTCTCAGGAGAGCGTGGTCAGAATGAGTGCGTTAGGGAGTATTCCTGCTGGTGCTCAAAGTGCCGCACGCGCATAACCTAAAGTGGGAGAGGGTTTATTTGGCGCACAGTTTCAGAGGATCCAGGCCGCGGTTGGCTGGCTTCAGGCATGAACATCACAGCACAGGGCATGAGGCATGACAGAGCAAAGCTGCCTTAATTCCGGGTAGCCAGGAAGCAGAGCAGGGGAACCAGAGAGAAAAGGGTCAGGGGGCCAATCCAGTGCCTGTGGTCAGGCTCCTGTGGCCACCCAGAAACACCCAGAATTGTGCTTTTTCAGTCCCTAGGCGATCCCAAAGGCAATCAAGCTGAAAATTGCGTTTAACCTTCCAGCGAGACTCACTGGTGTAGCTCTGAAGAACTTTCCGCTGAGGGCCAAATAAAAATCATGCACCTGAACCCATGATAGGACTTAAGGGCAGTTTTGGAGGCCCAGTACAATTTTTGTTCTTGATCCTCGTAAGCATTTTCAGTGAGCAATGTGTCAACATCATGTCTTCCCTTGTGAAGTATTTTGGTCAGAGTCTGTCTAAGGTTAGAAGTTGCAGAGACAAGAAGATACGACCCTGTTCCTTACCCCTGTCAGCCTCAACTCCCCAAGGGCATTTGAGGCAGAAACAAATGAAAGCACGGTAAGCCCTCTCCTGATTTTGAAATCAGTAATAGCCAAAGGGGGACTAGTTCAGAAGTAGATCAATTGCTGAGATGAATGCTGGAGATAGAATCTGTCTTTACCTTTGAAAAATGTTCCTTGTTTAGGCAAATTCTGTCTTTTTTCTTCAAAATGTTTTTTCTGCTTCAGGTTTTTATTCTTTGTATCGAAACAGTGTAGCAGTTTTAGTAATGAGTTAGTATACCTCAGTGGCAGTATATTTGGTACATAGTTGTTCCAAATTTCCTATACTAGTAGTTTTCTTTTATTATGTCTTTTAAAAAATTCAGTGATTAGCTTTACAGGTGGCCACGCCTCCCTGGACGCCCACCCTCTTCCAGTGAGCACTTCTCCAGGGCTGTGAAAATCATGTTTTCATGCATCCACCTCAAAACTGTCTTTCATGGAGGCTTAGAACAAGTTTACTGGACATAGCAAATTTCAGTACTAATTTTACTAATGATAAGACGTTGAAGTTTTAAAGAAGACTGAAACATACAAAAAGGCAAGGCATTCTTAAGGGAGAACTGTAAAAGTTTCCAATCAAGAACTAGGATGCTGAGGCAGGAGGATCACTCGAACATGAGTTTGAGATCAGTGTGGGCAACATAGGGAGACTCTGCCTCAAAACAAATAAACCAAGAGACTGGGAGGGATGAAGCAGACGTTTTCCCTCTGAAACTAGTGGAACAGAATTGGCTCAGAGAGTGAGAGAGACAGGAGAGAGTGTGAAGACTGGGAGACAGATCCAATGGCATATGCGTTCAGCTGACGTCCAGCTTTTTAACTATTCTGGTAAACATCACAGTTTTATTTGAGCCTCCCTATATTTTAGGAAAATTTCAAGCCTCTTGATCTCCTGTGAAGAAGGGGATGACCATCCTTACTCTCCCGGCAACCTTCTTAAAACTCTTTGTAGTCTTTTTCATTGACTTTTTGTCTGTGAGAAAACAACTAATGCAGATACTTCAGTTATGACAAACTGCAGTCCGGGCGAGACTGGGAAGTACCTGTTTTGCTGTTATGTAATGAAGTCAGTACTTGTTTTCTTTAATTCTCATCATTTAACACAGGTATGAAGGTTGTGCTAGATGTTAGCAATTTACTCTTCAACTTTATAACTGTTGTGTCACTTAATTTAAATTAACACAAAAGTTACTTGATTGGTTCATCATTGCCTAACAGACATCAGGATATCTAGATTAGCCGAATACAGCACCTAGCAATGCAGTGAGTAAGGTGGTGTTTGTAATGACTGTTTCCCATTGCCCTGTACGTAGCAGATGCTCAGTGGTTATTAAGTTTTCTTTTTTACTTGCCAGTGGAGTTAATAATGAATTTTTTAAGTGGCAAAATTACCATCTAGGATTAAATGGGTTAAATAAGCTTCCAGTTTTCTTTCTGAGTAGGTTTTCTGTTTCTAAGAGAAGAGAGCTTTATGGAGTTTGGGATATAGCTCAGTGGTAAAGCATTTGCATATTGTAGCATATGCAAAGCTCTGAGTTTAACCTCCAGCACCAGTACACAAAGAAGCAAACAAAGGAGAACTTTACTATGATCTGATTACAACTATAAAGTCAGAAATTTTACAACATGAATATTTTAATATTTCACATTTGCATTTGTTGCTGAGTGCAGTTTAAATTTCTGCTGTCCATTTTGAAGTGTTTATTTGGTGTCACTAGCAAGTATTTCCGGTACAAAGCAAATCCTTTTGTCTGAAGCCAAAACTGTGTCTTTGCCTCTTATGGGATCCTCACTGATAAGCACACAATTAAGGGCAGTTCTGGCAAATTAGAAGAATATTATCAGACTTGCAAATACCTATGATGGTCTCCTGGAAGACTCATTCTAGGAAACAGTTATGGAGCATCTATGTCCAGCTGTCATGGGTTTATTATACAGTGGTGAGAGTTTCACATTTAGTGTGTTCATTTGTTTAGCTGTGCAGTCTTGACTCTCTTCTAAGACTATTGGAGGCAGCTTTGGTTGAAAGATTTAAAGCATAGGCACATCCCATGAGGAAGAGGTCTGGGGGCCGGGTAAAGCTACTCTGACATGAAGTCCTGAAGGTCTCTGTCTTCCTTTCTGGTTTGGAGACCCTTGTATGAACGTATCCCAAGAATGTCATAGGAAAGATTCTTGCAATGCAGGCTCATGAGGGTTTAAAGTATGAAAGTTTTAAGGCCTCTTTCACATTAGGATTTGGTAGTTTGTAAGAAGTGGGAGTGAGAGTGAGTCCCTAACACAACCCCCAGTGCAGAAAAGCATAGACACCCTCTAACAGGAGCTCCTTGGCGTCGGAACAGAATCAAGCTCTAATGAGCAGGCGGGCACGCGTCACGTCTACCACACCACTGAGCCCTGCCTGTGCCTAATCATGTGTGCACAGAAAGTCTGAAGACTGACAGGAGAGCCTTCTGGAGCCCCTGCCAATCTCTGCTGCTGACCGTGAACCGGGGCTGGAGATGGGTTCAGCTGAATGAGCTCAGCTGAGTCGGGCTGCCCTGCTCATCAGAGCCTGCGCCTTCGCTTCTTGGCCTACTGGAGTTTTCTCCTGACAAGGCGCAAACATGGGTAGTTTTGAGCTGGGTTTTCTGGTGTTACATAAAAAAACAGAGTCTGCCTTTTTATATTCATGTGAAGTACTAGCTCTGGCTAAGTGTTTTTATTTTAGAAGTAACATGTTTAAACTTCTTTTTTACATTTTATTAGTACATGTTTGCAGTATGTAATGACTGCATTCACTGTAGGGAATTAGTACAATTACACAACGCATTTCAAATCTTTTCTTTACCCCTTCCCTCCACCCTCCTTTTATTTTTCCAGCATCAGATTCATTTATTTACCTTATAGAACCTAGTGAGGTTAATTATATATGCAGATTGAAAATCAGACTAATAAGCCAAAGAACATTTAAAACATGTAAGAAAACTGCACTTAGTTAAAGTACACTTTTAGATACATTGTCCATGCTGGATTACAATACCTTTTTTATTTCTCTCTTTTTTCCTATTTTTAAAAAATTTATACTTTATATATGTATCTTTTTCATATAAGCAAAACCATGTGATATTTAAGCTTGTGTATCTGAGTTACTTCGGTTAACAGGATGGTCTCAGGGTGTGTCCATTTTCCTACAAATGACTTGAATCTACCCTTTTTCATGGTAGCGTAGTGCTCAGTTGTGTATAAATGCCATACTTTTATTTAGCCATTCATCTGCTGAGAGATATGTAGGCAGCTTTCAACATGTAGCCATTATGACTTACACTGCTGTAAACATGGGTATCCATCTATCATTGTGGTGTGATGTTTTGATGTTCTTTTTGGGGGGGGAACCAGGAATCAAACTCATGACCTTGTCCTTGTCAGGCAGATGCTTATGCTACTGAGCTACATCCCCAGCCCTAGTGGTGTGATGTCTTTAACCCTTTTGGGAAGATACCTAGAAGAGAAATTATGTGGATCAAATGGAATGTCTACTTTTAGTTTTTTGAGGATTCTCTGTACTCATCTCCATAGTGGCTTTATAAGTTAACAGTCCCATCAACAATGGTGAGGGGTTCCTTTCCACAGCCTCACCAGAATTTGTTATTGGTTGGTTTCTTGATGATGGCATTTCTTACTGGAGTGAGATGGAATCTCAGTGTTGTTTTAATTTGCATCTCTCTAATCATCAACAATGCTGAATACTTTTGCATGTATTTCTTGGCTGTTTGTGTATCTTCATCTGAGAAGTCTCTATTCATTCTAGATGCTAATTTTTAACTGGGTTTTAAATTTGGGGGGTCTAGTTTTTTTGAATTCTTATTATGTTCTAGATACTAGTCCTTTATCTGAGTAGTAGCTGGCAATTTTACCCCCATTTTGCAGGCATCTCTTCATTCTGTTACTGTTTCCTTTTTAATTTAATGTGATCCTATTTGTTGATTCTTGGTATTATTTCTTGTGCTGCTGTGCCTTGTTCTGAAAGTCTTTGCCTACACCTATATCTTCAAAGGGTTTACGAATTTTGGCTCCCAGGAGATTGTTTTCATCCTAATGTTTAAGTCTCTGCTCCATTTTGATATTGTTTTAGGGCATAGTTTCCCAGCACCATTTGTTTTTTTCTTTTAAAGACAAAAGAATGGGAACATATTAGCAACCAAACAGACATAAACCAGAATAACACAAAAACAATAAATAAATACAAAATTATAGAGAAGATAGTAGGGAATTAACAATGGTTGCTGTATTACATAATATTATCTTCGCATTTGTTACTCAGTTATACAAATAAAGGCACATACGATTAATCAAATAATTTTCTCCTCCTTCATCTCCATTGTTCTCCCACCCAATCAGTCATCTTCCCTCTTATAATAATTAAACTTTTTGGTTTTATTCATTCCCTCAGGCTCTGACATTGGGGAGACACATGGCTGCTTCAAATTATGCTACAACAAACATGGGTGCACACAAATTACTACGGCACTAGGTGGAAAAGCACCCAACCTCAATGAGACATAGACAGGGGCCCAGGCACACTATGATCAGCACCCCACTGACAAGCCCTTCAGGCCCTTGGGGGTCCGATTGGGTCCACGGGCATGGGTCCCCGTGTGTGGTATCCCATCCAGTCCTGTCCTGTCCGTCCCATTGTCATCGTCGTCGTCATGGTGCCCTGTCATGTCCCCCCCACACTTACTGCCGGGCTCCACCCTGTTGCTGCATGCCCAGGGGCCCGGCTGAGTTTCCAAGATTGTCCCTGTGCCAGCACCATTTGTTAAAGAGGCTGTCTTTCCTTCTGTGAAAGGATTTGGCTCCTTTGTCAAAGATAACATAGCTGAGTGTACTTGGAGTTGTTTCTGTATCTTCTTTTCTGTTCTGTTTATTCCAGAGATTTTGTTTGTTTGTTTTGCTAGTATCATGCTGTTTTTATTACTGCAGCTTTGTAGTTTAATCTGAAGTCAAGGAATGTGATGTTCCTTGCCTTGCTCTTGTTTCCCAAAACTGCTTTTGCTGTTGTAGGTCTCTTTTGGTACCATATAAATTTTAGGATTGCTTTCTCTGGTTCTGTAAGGAATATTATTAGTATTTTATTGGTGTTGCATTAAAACTACGTAATAATTTTGGAAATATGGGCATTTGGACTATATTGGTTCTGCCTACCCATTAATAGGGGGTATCTTTCTATCTTCTGATAACCTCCTCAATCTCATTTTACAGAGTACATTAGTTTTCATTGTAGAGATCTTTCACTTCATTGGTTAGGATAATTCCTAAGTATTTAATTTTTCTTGATGCTATCATGAGGGGTGCTATTTCCCTCATTTCCTTTTTGGGAAAATAGGAGCACTATTAATTTTGGGTGTTGACCTTTTTTTTTTTTTTTTGGTGGTACTGAGGATCGAATTCAGGACCTTGCACTTGCCAGGTAAGTGCTTATTCCACTGAGCTATATCCCCAGCCCCCCAAGTGTTGATTTTGTATCCTGCTGTGTTACTGAATTTGGATATTAGTTCTAGGAGTCATTGGGCGGAGTTTTGGGGATCTATGTAGAGGATCATGTCATCAGTAAATAATGATAATTTAACATCTTTCTTTCCTATCCACATCCCTTTTATTTCTTTCTCTTGTCTTATTTCTCTAGCTAATGTTTTGAATTAGATTGAACAGAACTCATTATTAAAAAGTGTTCTTTTTAAGTCCATTATCTACAAGTGTTCTATACTCCACAGTAGGTAGCATTTCCTCATTGTCAGAAAATGAAATAGTAACTTCCTGCTTTGTTTAGTGAGTAGTGCTAGTTTTACTTCAGAGTCTCTTGTGGTTGGAGGTATTTAAGCACATGTTGGTACAGACTGACACAAGACAGAGGTTCTAAGTCTGTGGGTTTCAGACTAGCAGTGTTAACTTTACCTGGGAACTTGATAGAAATCCCTCTGGTCCAGGTAGTTCTGATGCCTGCAAACCCGTGAGAACCCTGTGATAGAATCAAGAATCTCAGGTGAGTAATTCTGTGGGAGGAAGAAGCAGCTCAGGAGACTCAGAGACACCAGTGTTTCTTTGTTCCTTCTTTTCTCAGGCTCATAGTCTTTCTTCCCTCTCCTGTGCTCTTCCTAAAACCATTTCTGCATACTGAACAGTTACACTGGAATAGGACACATCTTTGAAGATGGTAGTGTGAATTGCTGAACTAGGTGAAGGACACTTTTTTAAGAGATATTTCATCAGCATGGAGTCATTTTGTGACCTTATGATGTTTTAGATAATTGTAAGATTTGTAAATTTCTGTCATGTTTTCATCCACTGTAGTTACAATGATAGTTTGTCTAAGTCAAACAGAATAGAAGACATATACTATGCTTTAAACTGGGACTAGCCTCTGGTTACAGACCTTACCTAGGAAATTTGAAAATGTTTTTCCTCTTTTCTGAAAGAAAGATTTAAATTCTGTTCTATGGTGTTTTGCATCATGAGTTTCTCAGAGGTAAGCCAGCCATTCACTGGCCTTGAGACAAGTCAGTACAATGGTTAAAATAATCTGTGGCCTTTGAATCTAATTACTGGCACAAGTCCTGGGCTTGTTATGCTACACATGTGACTAAAGGAAAATTCTTTTACTTCTCTTGGTCAGTTTACTCATTTGTAAAACCAGGCTGGTGATAGTATCTACCTTTTAAAAAATTATTTTAAAGGTAGTAGTAAGTGAGAAACAAACAAACAAAAAAACCAAAAAGAACAATAGCAGCATATCAGCATCACAAACATAAACAAACCAAAGCAAGAACATTTAAAGTGATACAGGGTTTCAAGACAAAATAATACAAAATTAACAGTGGTTGTTCTATTATATATCGCTATCCTCAACTATGTTAATCAGGTTACCAGATATAAGAATGGAAGGTTGTTCAAGTCATTAAAGAGAATAAGAAAATAATTATTAGATAAAACATTAGAGACAATAGAGTTTCACTAGACAAAATGGTAGTTCACCCTGGTAATTCCATTGCATATTGTTACCTTCAAATCACTTGCTCAAATTACCGGATATAAGCATGCAAAATTGATCAGAACATAAAAAATTTTAAGCATTAATTGTTCCTTTCAATACACCATCAGACATCAGCAATGTAGCTATTGCAGCGATTCATATATATTTATATTTTGCCTGTCTTCTTTCTTTTTCCTTCTTTCCCTCATACCAGTCATTCCTTCCTTTGAACAATTTCTTTCCTTTTCCTATCATCTATTGCATGTTTTGTTTTCAGGATCCTACAGCAAGGAGACAATATGATGTTTACACGTGTGGGACTGATTTATTTCACTTATGAATATGGTCTCTAGTTGCATCCATTTACCTGCAAAAGCCTCTAGTTTACCTTTTTTATAGCTGAGTAATACTCCATTGTATAAAAATGCCACATCTTTTTTATTTGTTCCTCAGTGGATGGGCATTTGGGTTGTTTCTAAGATTTAGCTATAACGAATTGTGCTGCTATAAACATGGGTGCACATCTATCACTGTGTTGTGATGTTTTTATTTCTTCTGGAAAAATATCCAGAAGGGGAATAGTTGGGGTAAATGGGACTTCTAATGCTAGTTTTGTGAGGAATCTCCAAACTGATTTCCACTGTGGTTTCACCAATCTGCACTCCCACCACAGCAGTGGAGTAGGGTTCCTTTCTCCCCACAGCCTCTCTACTAGTTGTTATTGGTTGATTTCTTGATGATAGCCATTCTTTCTGGGGTGAGATGAATCTCAGTGTTGTTTTAATTTGGTTTTCTTGAATGACTGATGATGTTGAGCATTTTTTCATGTATTTATTCACCATTAGTATTTTTCATTTGAGAAGTATGTGTTCATCTCAGATGCCCACTTTTGGATTGGGTCTTTGAATTTGGGGGGCATGATTTTTTTAATCCTTCATATGTCCTAAATAGAAGTCCTTTGTCTGAGGGGCAGTTGGCTAAAATTTTTTCCAAATTTGTGGATTTTCTTTTTACTCTATTGGTGACTTCTTTTGATGTGCAAACCTTTCCAATAAGATGAGATCCCAGTTGTTGATACTTTGAAGTATTTCTTGTGCAGTTTGGTTTTTGTTCATGAACTATCTGCCTACCCCAATGTCTTCAAGATTTTTACCTACTTTCTCTTCCAATAAGTTTAGTGTTTCTGTTTTAATATTTAGAACTTTGATCCATTTTGACTTTAATTTAGGGCATGTTGAAAGACCTGGGTCTGGTTTTAGTCTTCAGAGTGTAGAAAATCAGTTTTTCCAGCACCATTTACTAAAGAGGCCGTCTTTCTTCCATTGAACATGTTTGGCCCCTTGTCAAAGATAAGATGACTGAGTGTGTTTGTAGTTGTATCTGTATCTTCTAATCTGTTCCATTGATCTTCAGGTCTGTTTTTGTGTCAGTACCATGCTGATTTTATCACTTCATAATATAATTTGAAGCTTCATAATATAATTTCAAGTCAGGAATTGCGATGCCTCCTGCCTTTCCTTTGTTTCCCAGAATTGCTTTTGCTATTCTAGGCCTCTTCTGGTTCCAGGAAAACTTTAGGAATATTTTCTCTAAATCTGTGAGGTATATTAATGGTATTTTAATTGGGATTGCATTGAATCTGTACAATTTTGGAAGCATGCCCATTGTCACGTTAGTTCTTCCTCTCCATAAGCAGGGAATGCCTTTCAATTTTCTGATATCCTCCTCTACCTCTTTTTTCAGAGCACTACATTTTCACTGTGTAGATATTTTTCTTCTTTTGTTAGATTGATTCCTAAGTATTTCATCTTTTTGGATGCTATTGTAAAAGGTGTGGTTTCCCTAATTTCTCTCTCAGGAATGCTACTGATTTTTGGGTGTTAACTTTGTATCCGGCTATGCTACTGAGTTTGATTATTAAATCCAAGAGCCTTTTGGTGGAGTTTTTGGGGTCTTATATGTAGAGTTTCATGTCATCTGTGAATAATGATAATTTCATTTCTTCCTTTCCTATCCTTATTCCTTTTATTTCTCTCTCTTGTCTAATTGCACTAACTAATATTTCCAGAACTATATTGAATAGGAGTGGTGACAGTGGGCATCCTTGTCTTGTTCCTGATTTTAAAGTGAAAGTTTTCAGTTTTTGTCCATTTAGTATGATGTTAGCTGTTAGTTTGTCATAGATGGCTGTGATCAGCTTGAGGTAAAGGCCATCTATTCCTATTTTCTATAGGGTTTTTATCATGAATGAGTGTTGGGCTTTATTGAAAGCTTTTTCTGCATTGATGGAGATGTGATTTTTGTCTTTGGCTCTATTGATGCGGTGTATCACATTAATTGATTTGCACATACAGAACCATCCCTCCATTCGTGGGATGAATCCCACTTAGTCATGGTATATAATCTTCTTGATGATTTGCTGAATTCTGTTTGGTAGTCTTTTATTGAGAATTTTTGCATCTATATTCATTAGGGAGATTGGCCTGTAGTTCTCTTTTTTGGATGGGTCTTTCTCTGGTTTTGGTATCAGGAGAATACTTGCCTCCAGGAATGAGTTGGGGAGAATTCCTTCTCTTTCATTTTCATTAAAGAGTGTGAGAGGAACTAGTGTTAAATATTCTCTACATTTCTTGTAGAATTCAGCTGTGGATCCATCAGAACCTGGGCTTTTCTTCGTTGGCAGGTTTTTTATTACATTCTCAATTTCACTGGCTGATACTGAGTTATTCAAGATTTTTATATCTTCTTCACTCAGCTTTGGTAATTCATGTGTATCTAGAAATCTGTCCATTTTCTCTGTGTTTTCTATCCTATGAGAGTAAAGATTTTCAAAGTAGGTATTGATGATCTTCTGAATTTCTTCAGGATCTGTAGTTATTTCACCCCTTTCATTCTTTATTGTGTGTATTTCAGTTTCTTTCCTTTTTTTGATAAGGTTTATCCATTTTATTTATTCTTTCAAAAACCAACTCTTTGATTCATTAGTTTTTTGTATTTTTTTAGTCTCCATTGTGTTAATCTCTGCCCTGAGCTTTATAATTTCCTTTCTTCTTTGGGCTCTGGGTTTGACTTGCTCTTCTTTTTCTAGGAGCTTGAGGTGCAGCATAAGATTGTTTATTTGTGCTTGTTCTGTTTTCCTGAGATGGGAGTTCACCACTAGAAATTTCCCTCTGAGGACTGCTTTCACTGTATCCCACAGAGTCCTGTAGGTTGTTTGTACATTTTTGTTTGATGGTAAATAGTGTTTAATTTCTACTTTGATTTCATCTGTGACCCATTGGTTGTTCAGGAGGATGTTATTTAATTTCCAACTTTTTATGGAGTTTTGTGTTTTCTTTTGTCATTAATTCCAATTTATTGCACTATGGTCTGATAGCATACATGGGATGATTTCAATTCCTTTGCATTTACTTAAACATGTTCTATGTACTAGCATATGGTCTATTTTAGAGAATGCCCCATGTGCAGCTGAAAAGAATGTGTATTCTGATGCTGTTGGATGAAACACTCTGTAAAAGTCTATTAAGTCCATATGTTCACAAGTTGGGTTAATTTCTGTTATTTCTTTCCTGATTTTTGGTCTAGTTGATCTATCTCTTTGTGACAATGGTGTGCTAAAGTCCCCTGTTAAGATTATGTTGCTGCTTATTTCATTTTTCATGTCCGTTAAAATTTTTCTTATATAGTTGGGTGCTTCTATATTTGGTGCATAGATGTTTATGATTGTTATTGCTTCCTCTGGAGCTTTCCCCTTACAAGTATGTAGTGACCTTCTTTATCTCTTTTGATTGTTTTTGTTTGAAGTTCATATTGTCTGCAAACAGAATAGTGACACCTGCTTTTTTCTGGGTGCCTGTCACATGGAAGATTGTTTTCCATCCTTTAATTTTCAGTCTGTGAGTTTCCTTTTGAGTTAAATGTGTTTCTTATATACAGCATATAGTTGGATTTTGTTTCCTGATCCACTCTGCTAGCTGTTTCTTTTGGCTGGTGCATTGAGACTGTTTACATTGATGTTTATAACTGGTATATCCTGGCTTATCTTTGTTATGTTATTTTCCTGCTGTTGGATTCTCTTTATTTTCTCTGTTTAATTGCTTGCTCTGCTTGGTGGTTCCTTTCTGTTGTTGTTCTTTAAGTTGTAGTCTGTTTTATTTCTTTGTAGAATATCTCTTAGTGCTCTTTGGAGGACTGGTTTGGCACTCATGAATTTCTTCAGTTGTTCTTTATCATGAAAATATTTTATTTCTCCATTAAATTTGAAGGATAGTTTTGCAGGGAACATCAGTCTGGGTTGGAAGTTGTTTTCTTTCAGTACCTGAAATACTTCACTCCAAGCCCTTCTTGACTTGATGGTTTGTGTGGACAAATCTGCTGTGATTCTGGGCTTTCCTTTATAGTTGATCTGTTTCTTTTGTCTAACAGCTTTGAATATTCTAATGTTTTGTTCAGTTTCTAGAATCTTAATCACTAAACATCTGGGTGTTAATTCATTTTGGTTATGATTAACTGGAGTTCTATGTGCTTCAATGATCTGTATGTCTAATTTCTTTTCCATACTGGGAAATTTTGTGCTATTATTTCTGCAAATAGTCTTTATGTCATTTGTGTTGACACCTGCTGTTTCATTGATACCTATTAATCTGACATTGCTTTTCTTTGCTTCATTTTGTACTTGGTGAATTGTTATTTCCTTGTTCCTTGTTGTTTTTAAGAGATCCCCCCTTTCATGTTCGTTAGTGGCAATGCTGTCTTCAAGGTCCGAAAGTCTGTCTTCAGCTTCGTTCTTTGCCAACTTTTGATGGAAGTTTTAATTTCCTGGAGATCTGTTTGAATCTGTTTCATGTATTCTAGTTCTTTTCTGTATTGTCCACTGAAGGTTTCCATGAGATGTCTATGTGCTTCTGTTGTCTTATCAATGTCACCTTTGGATGTGCTGAATACTTCTTTCCTTACTGTTATTTCTTTTTTTGCCTGAGACATTATTTCTGATCTGATGTCTTCTATGGCCTCATTGAGTTGTTTCTTTACTTCAGTTTCTGTCATTTCAGAAGGTCTGGGATTGCATTTTGCTCCTCGTTTTGTCATTTTTGAAGATCCAGAGGTTCCCTGGAGCACAGCCTCACCTGACTGTGTGTGCGTGGCAGGGTGAGTGTCTGAAGATCCCCAGAGCTCCATGCAGCTCCTATGCTGGTGAGTGGTGGTAAGGCGGGGTCCCAGATGCTCCTGAAACTTTCTGCATTCAGTTGGCTCCCAGGCATATGTGGGAGGGGTGGGAGAGGCTCCCTGGAGTTCCTGAAGCTGTCTGGGGTTTGGCCCATCTTCCACAAGAGTAGGAGGGATGCAGGTCATGGTTACTGAGGCTTCAGATATTGCCCAGGACAGAGCCTTCTTCCCACACTGGCAGGGAAGGGGTGAGGGTGGACTCCCCAAGGCCGCTGACTGTCCAGGTTTTAGCTAAGCTTCCAGGGTGCTGCAGGTTGTTCTGGGAGTGGCCACCAAGGCTCCGGAAGTTGTCCAGGGCTCCACATGCCTCACACACTAGAGGAGGAGGCACCGGAGTGGCTCACTGTGCTTCCTAAAGACGTCTGGGGCTCAGCCCAGCCCTTGCTGCATGTGTGGCAAGTAGCCACTGAGGGCCCAGAGTGTGCCTGGGCCTCCACCTCCCTTGCACGCTGGTCAAGGAGGCACAGCAGTGGCTCACTGGGGTTCCTGAAGCTGTCCAGGGTTCAACCCAGCCCCTGCAGACATACTATGGGTGTGGTGAGTAGCCACCGATGCCCCAGAGGGTGCCCAGGGTTCTGCCTGCCTCACGTGCTGGTCAGAGAGGTGCAGCGGTGACTCACTGGCCTTCCTGAAGATGTCTGGGATTCAGCCCAGCACCCGCAGACCAATGTCTACCTTTTTCACTTGTTTTCAGCATTGAGTGAGTTGATGCCTGTTAAATGTCCTGACCATTGATAAGGGCTCAAAAATAATAGGTATTACTATTGTTGACTATTATGTAATGAGATTAAGTTACCTATGACTGTGAAGAAAACTAATAAGAATAATAAGTGGGTAATTTTATCTGGAGTCAGACACACATATTTGAATTCATGTTATGTGTCTTACTGTAAGTAATGTAGCCACTCTTATGCCTTGATTTTCTTTTCTTTGAAATAGAGACTGTCAGGCCTGACCTAAGAAAGATCTTCCCAATAAACCTGGTGCCCTCCTCAAACAACAGGAGTACATGCTGTCCTCAGCACACAGAATTGATGGCCATAAAGTTTAGAATTGGACCTGCAGCCTCCTTATCCCTGGAAGACCCAGCTTTATATGCACATCTGTGCTGATCATCCTTGCAGATTTGACCTCAAATATTTCCTCCAGATTCCTTTGGACATTGATCCCCAACCCCAAATCCTGTACGTGTTTAGCCTCCCCTCTGGATATTTGCTGATATCACTCCGATTTCAAAGTACCTGTACTGAGATGAAAATAAATCTATTATTTCCCATAGTCTTGGTCTCTGGGTGTTTCCTCACACACAATTAATTAACCAAGACAAGGCTATCGGCTTTGTAAGGCTTTTGGGAAAAGAACCAAGAACTTTTGGAAGAGATTGATGTATTCAATACAAATAACTATTTTTTACTGCTATTTGCTTTCCTTCAACTAAATTTTAAACAGCATCTTTCCTTCCTATGGAAAGCTAGGGAATGTGATTTAGAAGAGTGTGTACATGCTGTGGAATGGCCCATATGCCGCTTTGCTATTAGAATATGACTCATTATTTCTAAACTTAGTATTGCTTTATTTGTGGGCTCTTTGCTTTCCCCAGAAATTCCTGTATTCAGATCCAGCCCTAAATTCTGTATAATGAAAGCAACTAAAATTAAGTGCCTTTTTGGAAACCACCATGGATCACTCATATAAGATTATCTGATCAAGTAGTAATGAAAAAGAATAAGTATTTCAGTGAGCAACTGTGGCATCTTACACTCTACAGGGTTCTTCTAGCTACCAACGAAAATTTTCAAGTTTTGTTACCTTTTTAAATTGAGATACAATTTACATTTGGTGCAATGTATAGATCTTTACCAGTTGTTTTATTTTCCATGAAATTTGACAAGTACATAAACTTCTATTAAGATACAGACTATTTCCATTGACCCAGAAAATATCTTTGCATCCCTTTGACATAGTAGAAGCATAACTCTCCACCTTCTAGGTGTCAGATGTGCCAAGTTCATGTCCCCTGAAATTGAATGAATTCCAAAGGACAAAGGTGGTTAAGAGTAGGAAAGATTTATTGAGCGACACTTCCTGAGAGACAAGAGCGGTACCAAAAGTTGGCAGCACCAAATCCCTTTGTCAGGGATAATTTATACAGCAAAGTCACAATGTGGGTGCAACATGGGTCAAACTATAATCAATCTATAGGATTACAGGTATAGCTGCTTAGCTAATATTGATCCAATAAGAAAACAGAACATGTAGCAGGGTAATACAACTAGCATTATTAACCTTAGTTTATCTATGACCCCTAAAACAGGAACAATTTGGGGAAGGGATGGGCCCAGGCATTCTGGTCACCCACGTGGATGTCTGATGCGTATCTGGATTTAATGGGCTGGGTAGTATCAATTGCAGTATACTCTCAGGTTCCTATTTACCCCTTGAGGAAGTACGCAAGTCCAGCCCTTGTAACTTTAGTCTCAAGGCTTTGCTTTCTTTAGATGTACTGCAGCCACAGTTCTGACGTGTTCTCGTCTTTGCACTGACTTCTTTGAGGGCCTGTCCTATCTGACTGTTTATTAATTTCTACCTAACCTGACTGCCTATAAGACCTTCTCAATCATTCCTTACCTCACATGCCACAAAATCATTATCCTGATTTCATTTACCATTTTTTTTTTTTACTATGGAACTTTATATAAATGAAATTCTGCAGTTCTTAAGATAATGCTTTTGCGTTCAGTTGGTGTTGTTATATAGACCAGTACTTTGCTCCTTTTTGTTTCTGAGTATTATTGTGCTATATGTAAGAATATATCATATTTTGTTTATTCTTGTTGTTGTCGAGAGATGTCTGGGATGCTTCTGTTACTTCTTCTCATCCCTGCTATAAGGCTGGTGGGCAGTAAGTGTTATACCATGTTGGTTTTCCAGATCTGCTATTTTCCTCACTTCCCATTTTCTGAGGCTGACTTGCTTTGGGCCCTGACCAGAAGTTCTACATTGTCTGTCACTAGAATTTGACCTTATCCCAGTTCATCTTTGATGGAAAAACACACAGATCCACAACATTCAGGAATTTAGTCTACTTGGGGGTAAGCCTAGGCTAAGCCTTAGTTTTCCAGGTGAAGGAGGTAGATACCAGAGGGTAAACCCAAGCAAAGGAGTGGCACAGTACTGGGCTAGGTTACTGGATGTCTGAAGATGTTCTGGGATGAGAACCTGTCCTAGAGACAAAGGAAAACTAGGGTGGAGGTTGAAATATTATGAGACTCTGTTTAATCCAGTACTTCCACACGTTAGCTGTGTAAGCTCAGGCTCTCTGCCCTCTCTGAGGCAACATCCAAAAATGATGGGGTTTAGTGCTCTCCCATGGCTCTTGGAAGTTCTTGACTCTCCTTCCTGTGTTCCGTGAAGGGTGTGTTTAAGGGAGCATTGCAGAGTTATGTTGATGTTAACTTTGCTGTAGGAGTTCCACTGTATGGGAAATAGAATCCTTCTCTAGTTTTGAGATAATTTATAAAATCCAAATTAAACGAGCTTCTCAGTAAAGTCCTCATAAAAGTAAAGCAAGGAAGGAACACAGAGGGATTCCTGTGTTTTAAGAGAGCAGAGAAAATGGAGATGAATATGTGCTTTGAAGAGATTCCTTTGCCTTTTTTCTCAGGAACAAGGCAAGTATATTCAAGGAGATGTCCTTTGTTGAGAATTCTGGTTAGCACTCATGGTTAAACAAAGCTTGTAGGAAAAACAGAAGGAGAGAGCCTTACTATTTGGCTTGCATCACCTCGCTTCTGTTTCGGATTTAATAATGTCTTGGTCTGCTTCTTCCTGTATAACCCAGAAATTGCACTGGGTGTCATATACCTCAGGATCTGATGGGAAATGAGTTCATTTTTTTTCATTGTTTTATGTGAATGCAAAGATTTGTTTAAAATGTATTTGTATTTATGCCATGTAACTTGAAGTAAAATATGCTGTCAAATAAAATCTTGGGAAAATTTTTGTAAAATGACTTCATAGTGAAACTGATTACACTGTGGTCAGGGCAAAAGTTGGGAAGAGTTGTAGAACTTAAGGTTGGATGATCAGCTTTGTCAGTAAAAGCTACTAAAGGAAATTTTAAAGTGTCCATGAGATCATTGACCTTTTCCAACCCAACTGGAACTAAGCTGCTATCAAGTGATTCAAGGAGTATTTGCTCCTTTGCAAAAACAGCTTTGCTTTCATCCTATCATTTTCCTTCAATATTTCCCATGGAGGAGACATACTTCTAAACATTTGGTGCTTGTGTCTGGAGAGAAAAAACAATTCTAAAACTCTGGAAGTTAGGGCGCTTGACACGTATTCATGCAGGAGACCAAACGATGTGCCCCATTTATGGCTTTCCATAATTGGCCTTTAACTACTGTTGCTCTGCTGGGCCAAGTTTTAAAGGAACAGATCTTTTGTGTGTGGGAGGAAGGAGAAATGAATATGCTTCTGAGTGTGGGTTGCCCTTTTTATTGAAGAACATTTGAGAGGAAAGAGATGACCCAGAGGCAGAGACCAAATAAGTTAAAAAGAGTGAGCATAAGAGGGAAAGAACAAAGGATGTCCTATGCAATTGATGTACGTATGGCAATTGCTTGATTTGGACATTTTATTGGGAAACAGTTTCTTTCAGGACTAAATTTATATATCACTTTTTTTTTTTTTTGAGTTACAGTCTTGCTATGTGGTTTAGGCTCATCTCCAGTAGCCCAGGCCAACTTCTTTAAAAATTTTTTACTTTAAAGAAAACAGTACAAAAAAAGAACAATAGCAGAATACAAACAAAACAACACAAGGACATTAAAAATCACACAGGGTTTCAAACCAGATGATAGGGATTAACAGTGGTTGTTATATTACACAGTGCTATCTTCAGGCAAGTTGCTTGGATTACCAGATGTAAGAATACAAGATTGATCAAATCATTAAAGGGAATAAGAAAATGATAATTTAAAAGAACATCAGAGACAATACACAGTTCACTAGACAGGACTGTAGGAGCTCGCCAGTGGCTGTTACACTGCAAACGCAGCAGTTCTCCTGCTTTAGCCTCCCAAGTGCTGATACTACAGGCATGTGCCCCTGTGTCTGACTCTATGTATCACTTTGAAGTGTGTTTGTCGCACAATTCCCGTATTTACTTGTACATCTTTGTCCACTTCCTTGCATAAAAAGAGGCAGAATTGCAGATGGCGATAGAGCATAGGATTTTAGAGACTTGCTTAAAAGTTAACATTTACTGAGTTTGTCTATGTGCCCCACTCGGTAAACATCCGTTTCATATACATAGATAGGTAGGTGCCTAGGTACATACAAAGCTCTAGACGCTAACTGGACTCTCACGGCAACCCTACGAGGGAAGTCTGATCATTACTTCTGCTATGGTCCTCATGTGCCAAGTTAGGAAACCGAAGACACGAAGTGAAGCTTCCAGGTTGGGAGAACTGGTGACTAGCTGGTGTCCCGGTGGCCGCGGCAGTTAGACGACGACTTCACACCGCCGGCCCGCGCCTCTCGTTGGTGAAGCGCCTGTCTTCTCCCTCTTTGGCACGCCACTTTGTGACTGCAGTTGAATAATTCACAGAACCTCCACATACCTAAAGGCGCTTCTGCAAAGCTCCCAGTGTCCTTAGATCTCCCACTCCCCACACACTTCATCGAGGTGTAACAGTGACTGGGGGGGGCATTAGTGTCTCCTTTTGGACATGTCAACTGTGACTCTCAAATGGAGCTGTTGGTAATGGAGTCAGTGCTCAGAGGAGAGACTGGGCCTGGAGATGTACAGTGGTTTGCAGCATAGGCAGTTTCTAAAACTATGCCTTGGCAGAGAGCTATGGTGTGGTGGGCATGGGTGTGGAGGAGCTGGAAAGAAAAGAGCACCGAAGATCTAACTATGTACTTCTGTAGTTAGCAGCTGGGCCTAGCAGAAATAAGTGAGTTGGGTTTGAATATCTAAGCACGAGCAGCCATGGTGATTTGGGAAGCTGGGTGTAGGCTGCGGGGTCGCAAGGGAGGCTGATGGGTGCGAAGGCCTGATATCAGGTTCGCTGTGGCTGCAGAGCCTGGGTGAGAACCTGCTTGACAGACGTGATCGATGAAGGAGGGTTAGAGTGAGCCAGAAAGAGAATGGGAAGTGAAGATTGATCAGTCTTTTTTTTTTTTTTTTTTTTTTTTGCGGTACTGGGGATCGAACTCAGGGCCCTGTGCTTGCTAGGCAAGCGCTTATTCCACTGAGCTATATCCCCAGCCCCTTAATCAGTCTTATAGAGCTTTTTTTAATAGAGGGGAGCTAAGAATATTGCTGAATGAGGACACAAGAGTAAGGGAAGGGGTTCTCGTAGTTGTTTTATTTTTTTTGTGACAGGGTCTCACTATGTAGACCAGGCTGGTTTTCAACTGAACTTCTAATACTCCTGCCTCAGCCTCCTGAGTGCTGGAAGTACAGTTGTGGCGTACCACCCATGGCTTGGTTGTTTCTTCAATAGTTGACATTAAGACACACTTTGTACTCAAGACGAGGACCCAGTCATTGTTATGAGGGAGAAACTGCAGACTCAGGAGAGCGGGGAGAATCGATGGGATGCTGTTCTTGAGGAGAGGAGCAGGGCCCCAGCTGGGGAAGAGGACACTGTCATTTGAGAGAGAAGGCAGGATCTGCAGTGCTAAGAACATTTCTCCCATCGATTTATATTATTGAACTTCCAAGAACAGATGGATTTTGCATATGCCAACTAATATGCCAACCAATGAAAACTCATTCTTCTGGGTAGTTAAAAGCTCTTGTAAGAATAAGGTAAAATTTAATGGTCAAAAGCATTTTCATGATCATATCAACATGTAAGGTTGAACTTCATTGCTTGTTTCTGAGACAGGATCTTGCTATCTAGTTCAGGTTGGTCCTGAAGTCATTATGCAGCCCAGGCTGGCCTTGAAATTGTGCAGCCTCAGCCTCTCTGATGCTAAAGTTGAAATTTAAACTCTTGTATTCTATGGAGGCTATCTAAGATTACAAATGTAATAAAATATTTAATAAAATGGTAAAACGCAAACATTTTAAAAACAAGACTGATGCCTTTCATTTTGCTCAAAGAATTTCAACCTCTGCCAAAGTACTAGGAATAATGGTGCCTATAATCAATTCTTGTAACTTCTGCCTACTAAGAGCCTACTAGGGAAGAAATCAGGGCTGGAGATATAAACACAGTTGTCAGCAGAGAATAGATAACATTTAAAACTATAGCCTGAAATACAGCTGTAGTTGGGGCATCGAGTATGGGTTTGCAGTTAGCAAAGAGAAGACAACATGTTCAAACATTTGTGCTGAGCTTCACAACAAAAGAAAGCAGTTTTATTACAATTTGACAAAGGAGAACCCTGCCAGTGAGCTTCTGCTAGTGTTAATGATTTACCCAAGTTTGCCCAGCTCATAAGGTGAGGTTTAAATAAAAGCTCATTCTGGATTTGGAGTTGCTTTCCACATACGCTGACCTGCTATGCAGATGTTTTGATGTATTTAACATGTGGAAATTATTTGACTCAAAAAATTAAGTTGTGTAAATTTCTATAGACAGTATTTATTTGCACAAGATATAGTATTTTTCTTCTACTCTGTTATACAAACATGGCAGGAAGACAGAGTAGAAAGAAGGAAGGACAAGAAGGAGGGAAGGAGGGAAGGAGGGAAGGAGGCAGCGACGAGTGCGAGGAAAGAGACAGCCACTGAGCTGCTTATCTCATTTATAAGGTTAGCAAAGTCAGTGAGTGACTAGAATGTCTTTTTCCCTATTACCATGCGTAAAGGGTACCAGTTTATTTTCTGCTGTGATTCAGACTTGGTTTTTAAGCAATTTTTGCCTGTGTAGTTTCATGACATTTATTCACGGAATCTTTATTTTTTGAAATGAGGTAAAACACCCGTTCCCTGGGTTCTGTCAACTGAAAGATAGTTGTTTGTTGAAGCCGTTCCTGTCTCTTTGCCTTGGGGCCTGTGTGCGTCCTTCTCCCTGCTTAGGCAACAAGAGGCCAACTGTCCTAGCTGCTCACTGGGCGCCTGTGACCCCGTCCTTCCAGAAGCCACTGCCTGCACTCCCTCTTTCATGCCTGACACCTGGCTGGATGGCCACCAGCGTTTCTGGCTGCATGGCACTCACTAAGCTTCCTGGCCGCTTCTGGAAACTTTTCAGCCTCCAACCGCACGCCTCCCAGGTGGAACGGAGACCCCTTTATATCAGCTCACACACACCTGACAGCTAGGTTCAGCAGTGGGCAGCTGGCAGAGGGTAGAACGGCTGCGAACCATTGTGCTGACCAGGGTCATGCACTAGCCTCTCTGTGTCTGGTGGTGGCGGTGGTTGCTAGGCAGGGATTCTGGCATAGAAGTGGCCTTGACTGGCGATGGCGGCAGGGCAGACAGATTCTTGATCAGGGCAGTTCTATGGCATAGTTTTGGGTATGTTTTCTTAAACTTCCTCTCCAGTCCTTCTCATGATTCTGTGAGCCACCAACATCCATACAGCCACACACTGTATGGTTTGCCTCTAGACGTCCTCTCAATGGCTCATGTGGTCCTCGGTGGGGCTTTTGAGGAGGCTGGCTCTAGGGTGTGTGCATGTGGATCTAGGTTGTGATACTTGGATTAAGGGTGTGTGGTACGAGATGAGTCCACTAACGGGTTTACCATGGCTCTAGGTATGAGGAACGGGAAGACCCACCTTGGCTATGGGTGGCACCACCGAAAAGGTTTGCAGCCCAAATGGGATGGAAGGAAAAGGGAGGCTCGCTGCTTCGCTTCTTGCTGCCTTTGCTGCCGCCTGCCTGTCGTACCCGGAACTGCTGGTTTTGCTCGGCGGTGCTCTTCTGCCGCGCCAGCCTGCCTTGGATCCGGCTGACTCCAGACTAAAACCTCTACACACTGTGAGCTGAAATAAATCTTTCCTTCTTTAACTTGTGGGTGTCAGATATTACGTCTCAGTTATGAGAACAAGTAACTAAGACATACACCCTCCGGTCTCTCTTCTACGGTGAAACCGGAACAGCTTCTAAGAACCTAAGTCCGCTCCTCTGCTTCCTCACAACCGTTCCTCAGCGTCTTTCCGTTGTTCTTGGAAGACGTTTAGTAGAACAGAGCGATCCACCTTTCGAAGGGCGAAGGGCGCCACCGAACTCACCAGGGATCAGTTCTTGTCCAGTCTTGTCTCATCACGTTTGTTTCATACCCTCAGGTCTTCTCCGCAGCGCTGTAGTATTTTTAAGTAAATCCCAGATACCATCACATAGGCAAACCATTAACAATTCAATACGTATTTCTTCTTTTTATTGTTTGTGTTGCTGGAGTTCAAAACTACGGCCTCATACGGGCCAGACAAGCTCCCTACTACTGCGATATACCCCTGGCCCTCAGCGGGGAGTTCTAAAAGATAAGTTATTTTTTAGATATAACTTTAACACCATTACTACATGTTTAAAATACTGACAAAATCCCTTGGTCCCTATTCAAATCACCTGTATTATTTCATGAACGGTTTCCATGACCATGTCATTCCAACCTCCGCAGGAGCCACCCAGTGCAACTGGTTGAAGACTTTCTAAAATCTCTTTTAATGTACAGTTTCGCGGCCTCTTTTTTCTTCCCTTATGCAGTTCATTGTTATTTGTCCCATAGAGCTTTTCTAGTTTGGACTTTGCCAGTTGCCTCACTGGGCTTTGGTCTAACATGGCTGTGAGTTAATATTTCTTAGAAATCGGTTACTGGTATTTGGTCAGATTCAGCAGTGTAAAAGCAGGCTTACACGCTATACGTCTCCATATTTCAACGTTATGAGCTCAGTCTACAGTCAGCTGACAATCGCCACTCACAGTCTCACTTTCTGGAGCAGGTGTCGTCTGACCGTGACCAGCAGTTGCCTGCGGAACACAGCTCTGCTGCTATACCTGAGTGTGGTCGGCAAAATTCAGAGAAATCATCTCAAGAGTGTCAACCTCTGGGAAAATCCCACGTCCACTTTATTTAAGTGCTACAGGAGTTTGAGGCAGTATCACAGGAGACATCAGGGTTGGTGCGGCTCCTAAGCTTCCTGCTGCTGCTCTTGCACAGCAGTGGTGGGTCCTGGGGGGTCTTGGGTGTGCTTATCTTGCTGTCCTGTTTTTGTGCTTCTTTCCCGCTCTTTCCTCCTCTTTTTCCTCTCTTGCTGTGCTGGAGATTGAACCCAGGTCCTCACACTAAGCTATATTACCGCCTTAAAAACATGTCTTGTTTGGAGACAAGGTCTTGCTAAGTTACTAAGCCTGGACTCAAATCTGTGACCTGTGATCTTCCTGCTTCCGGCTTCCTGCATGTTAGGAGGAGAGGCACGTGCCACCACGCCTGACTCTTTCCCCATTCTTTTTCAGGGAGGAAATAAATGACTTCAGACAAAATGTAAAGGTTACATCAGAGTAGTAAAAAAACACAAAAACCAAAGATGTGGGTCCACAGTGAGGAGGAAAATAATCCAAGGGGCCCCCGGGATTGTGGCTGTAGATTTTTCTTAGGTCTGCACATTTGAGACAGAAGGTCCAGAGGAGCAGCCCGGCTTACCTGGAAAGTGCTCCAACTAAGGCCTTTTAAAACCAAGGAAGTGATACATTTGGACATGTGAGTTAGAAATATAAAGTTAGGAGATTAAATTCTAGAATACCATCGTGGACCAGAGCAGGGAAAGACTATTTTACTATTATAGTAATAATTAGCATACTAATTATACACACGGGGGGAATTATCATTCTATTTCCACACATGCATAGATCACATGCTGATCACGCCCAGCCTTCCTACTTCCACCTTTTCCTGTCTTTCTTCCCCGACCCCTATCTCAGTCCTCGAAGTTCTTCAGCTTTCTTTTTTTAAAAAAAATTTTGTTCGCTGCCACATATGAGAGAAAACATGATATTTCTCTTTCTGAGTTTGGTTTATTTCACTTCACTTGATATTCTTCAGTTCCATCTACTTCCCTGCAAATGACATGACTTTGTTCTTCTGTATGGCTGAGTAATTCTCTGCTGTTTGTGCACAGCACATTCTCTCAATCCACTCACCCATTAACTGGCACCTGGTCTGGTTCCGTAGCTTGGCTGTTCATGAGAACCATGAGGGTGCCAGCTACCTCTTTTGTACGCTGGCTGTACTTCCTTTGGATGGGCACAGCACCCACTCCTTTCTGTGTGTGTGATCGCCATTCTACCTGGGGCGAGATGCAATCTCAGTAGAGTTTTGATTTGCATGTCTCTGATAGTTATGAGCACTTAAAAATTATATTTGTTGGCCATTTGTATTTCTTCTTTTGAGAAGTATCCAGCAGGTCACTTGCCCATGTTTATTGGATTGTTTGGGTTTTTTCTGTTTGTTTTTTCCTGCATTATTTATTCTGGATATTAATTATCTGCTGGGTAAGTAGGCAGCAAAGATTTTTCAGGGAGGGATCTTTATATAATCAGTCTTAAAGCTCACAAATCAAATGGCAGAAACTGATTAAGAAAATATTAATGATTTGTCTTTAATGAAAGAAATGTTTCCATGACTCAGCAGTACTCCTGAGATGTGTGCACACGTGACAGGACGTTTCAGTGTTAGTCAGTGTGTTGAGGGAAACCAAACCTTCCATTTTTGGGATAGGCAAATATGGCAAATTCATACCATGGTGCATGACATACACTTGTAGGTAGTAACAGGTATGAAAGTTAAAGTCCTATAGCTTAGTGGAAAGAGTAAAAAAAATAGAAAGCTGGATACCATTTATAGATATTAAAATGAAAAATATATGTACACAAGACAAAAATATGCATTCGTGAGAACATATATAAATAAAATGATACACATTAAACACCTTAGCTTGAACCAGGGGCAGAGGCACATTTCTATAGCCCTGGCTACTCAGGAGGCTGAGGTAGGAAGATTGTGTGAGCCCAGGAGTTCAAAGCCAGCCTGAGCAGCATAACAACACCTTAATCTTTAAATCAATTAATAAAAAAAGGAATAAAGAAAGAAACAAACCTGTTAGAATGACTGTCCAGGGACCAGGGTCTGTATACCAGTCAGCTAGTCAATCAAGTAAACACTAGGAAGCTGCAGAATAAAATGTGGAAATCTCAGATTCCCTTCATTCCCCATTCTTGTCCTTTCAATCTTATGCTGTATGTCACTATTTCTGATTGGAAGAAATTCTAGGAAATTAGCTAACGTTTTTGGTTTTGTGTTTTGTTTTTTCAAGACAGGTCTATACAGCCCTGTCTGGATGCAAACTTGTGATCCTCCTGCCTCAATCACTGGAGTCTCGGGATTGCAGGCATGTACTCTAACATATAAGCTAACATTTATAGTAACAACCAGGAAATCCCTTGTTTTGTACAGGGTCTAATTCAGGGCCTGTGCATGCAGCTTCTTTCTGGGAGTGAGGACGAAATGCCTACCTTTAACCCTCACTGTGGGACTGAAGAGCTAGAGCCATCAAAGTTACAGGAGTAAAAGCTAAATGGTACAAAGTGCAAATATAAGTGACATCCGAGGTTCAGTGAAGCAGTGAATTGTTTCACGGAAGGCCCCTTTTCTCCAAAGCTATCCTTCCGGGCGGGAGCAGTCACTGTTGGAGTAATCTCCCGCACTGGGTTTACAGCCTGCGGTAACTGTGGAAGTTTCCCTGAGGCTAGCGCTGCTGAGCACGCCTGCATCCCCGGGCTGCTGGTCCTCTCACGGCCACCTGTCAGAGTTGGGTTCCGCTTTTCTCCGGAAGCCAGGGTTGGAATTACAGACTGCTTTGTTCTTTGCTGTATAACGCGTTCGGCTTCTGGGATTTTGATCTTTCTGTCACCTTTTCCCGATTCCAAGAGCCCCACTTCCTTTTCTCCTTGCGAGGTGGCTATGTTCCCACTGTGCAGACGTCAGAGCACAGACGGACCATAACTGCTGCCTGCCGCTACTCTCGGTGTCTACTTTGGCTCCTGTTAATCGTTTAGATGAACAAGTTGAAAATAAGAATTCTGTATTCTTTGCTTGGTTCAATTTATTTACGATCAATTCTTAAAATGTAATTGGATCCGAGTTTATCAGTAAAGGAAGAACGCAAAAGATAGAACTTTCTCTTCCTAGACTGAGGTCATTGACGAATAATAAAGGTTTTCTCTTCAGGTTTCACTTTCAAAGTAATCATGGCCCATCCAGAAGATTTCATGTATTGTAGAAGTTTGGATTGTGATCAATTTCAATCCTAAAGTATCTTGAAGTTCTTTAGTTAGGAAAGAGCTTTTTTCCTTTGAGGTTAGCCAGGTTAGTTTATAAATTTGGACCCTGAGAAATCAAAGTGCAAATGGGGAAAGTAGAAGCTTGAAGTGAAACGTAATGATGCAAAGCATTAAGAGCACTTTACTGCGCCGGCTCTCGCTCTGCGCCACTGTCAATAATGCTTAGGTTTTGATTTGAAATAAGAAGCTTTGACGACATGAGAAGCTTTCAGAACGATTGTGGAAAGGCCAAACTAAATCCTTGGGGGTGGAGAAAAGAAAAATGACTACTGAGTTAAATAATTTTATGTTTGTTCTTGTAAACCCATTATTTTTATCAGCAAAAAGTCATGCTGTCGGGACCAGATTTTCTTATTTCGCCTTAAGAAATCCAAAGCCACGCTTCTGTCTAGGTTTACCTTGATTACTGTGGAGGCGGCCCCCTCTGTCTTGGGACTTACAGGGATCTCCCAGGAGGTAGTGCGGGCCACTGAAAGCTCTAACAGCCTGCTGAGGAGGGGAGAGACCAAAGCTGCTGACATTTCATTTGGGGTCCGTCGGGGCGGGCAGTGTGTTCTGCACACAGGGATGGCCTCCCTCGCAACTGCTCTAACCTCGTGCACACTGGTGTCGACTGCTGCGTGCTCCTTCCGTTCATGGCTTCTCTTTGATTTCGGGGAACTCTTGTGTTTATCAGCTGTACCCAATAGGCTCAGAATTTAAAAGAACATAGACTTATAATTTCCACTAAAAGTGAATGTAGAGAGAATAGAAAGGAATCTTTTCAAAATGGTGCCCAGGAAATCTGAGTTCTGTATCCCATCGAGGGGCCCTGGGATGCTGTTTGCATCCTAAGACTTAAAGTCTCTGGGGCATGCGTTTAAGCAGGACGCATCATCGAGGGCCCCCGCTTGCTGCGGAGTGCGTCTGAGCGCTCACAGGCTTCCCTTCTCCTTCTCACCCAGATCCTCACAAATGCTCCCGCCACCCATAGCACTAAATTTACTTTCAGTCTTCCATTTAAAATGAAAAATGAGTATAAAATATATACTCTAGTGTATAGTGTATTGGTGTAAGGATTTCAGTGTAAATTGTAGCACATCGATAAATTACCTCAAATCCTCAAATAAAATACATGCTTCTGATTACTGAGCTTGATCACTTGTGACTAAGTATAACACAACACAGAGAGCCTTACCCTCAGAATTCCACCTGAGAAATACCTGAGGATGTGGGCAAAGCTGTGAAGGGATATTGCTTCTGGTTCTCAGGTGTGTTTCTGCCATCCAAAGTGATGTTCTATAACTGTATTCTTTGACAAGTAGTTACAAATGGGAATAAATAAATATTCACACCATAGTTGTGGCTAGTGATGGCTCGAAGAAGTATATATTCATATAATGATAGCTGCTTGATAACTTGTTATGCATGAGATGACTAATGAAAATTGAGTAACAATTCAATATTCTAGAAACAAGGAAACCTAAATAATGACCTATAGGTAATAGAACTAGTTGCAAGTTGCTGAGGGACCTGGACTTTAATTGCTTGCGACTTCTTCATGTCTAGCAGACTAGAAGTACCAAAATCATGCTTGCTGAATGAACGACTGAGAAACAGCTCACATGTCAGACCACGGCTGTTTCTGTTTGTCACAGATTTACATGAAATCAAAAGATTTCTGCCCTTGGCTCCACTGCTGAACCTCAACCAGGCTTGGCAACCCCAAGTTTATTACATCTGTGCCCTCTATGCCCTGCTCTTATGAATTTTTTGTGAGCTCTGTGCTCACATAGCTAAATTACCTTCACGTTTTTCTCATCCGGATTTCTGTGATGCCCCCGCTGGATTATTATACTAGCCTTTCAGTTGTTAAATAAAATTGATGGGAGGCTGTTGCTTTGGGCTGAGCTCCTGCACTCGGACCTAACAGAACAGGATAGAATGGAGTCACTTGTGTGAGGTGCCACCCAATCAAGGAAAACTGAGAAGAGAAAAACCCAGAACTTAGAAACTGACCAGTTTTCTAAAACACATGAGAGTCACAGCAATTAGTCCATAGGAATTCAGTCAAACAGAGGCTCCATGTTGAGAAAGTCCCCTTCTCCTTTGACTCTACAAGAAAAGCAACTTTGAAATGACTTTTGTTGCTTACTTCTGCTTTTTCAGCCTTTTACCTATAAAGCCTACCCCCTCCCCCTCCGCTGACTCATTAGAACTTCATTCAGTTTTATAGATGGGATGTTGCCTGATTCATAACTTCTGCTGATTAGATCTTTAAAGACAATTTGTTGAACTTGTACTTTTGCAGAGCTGATTGTTTTGCTTTTGGACATTTCCTAGTCCAGTACTCTAGGCTAGTGTTACTCAGCCACTCCTCAGTAATGCTACCCTTTGCACTAGAGCTTTTATCGATGGTCTATGACACACTGAATCCAGTTCGACTTCTTTCCTTGTTATACAGAATGTTCTGCTTTTATCCAACCAAATATTCAGGGCTTATCTACAAAGCCACTGACTTAGAAACCTACGTTCTTGACAATCTAGTTGTCTTACAATATTTGTCATGACTAAGGAAAAGGCTTGAGAAACTTTTATTAAATTGTGAGGCTATCTGCAGGGCTTGATGGAAATCATCTCTAGGAAGGGGACAGTATCTGGCACCTCTGTGGAGATGCCCACCAGGGATACCAATTTCAGCTCTTCTGTGGGGTTCTATGGCAGGAGGGGTGCAGTATACAGAACTTGGATGTGGAAAATCACCCCTGACGTGGGAACACAGGGCAAGGGGTATGAAAAGTTGAACAAGGGACTAAAAGTCATGGTTAAGAGTAGGAACTCGCATGCAGAAGATGCACTTTACCTGTTCATACTTCCTGGGGAAGGTCAGAACAGCACGAGCAATCCTGATGTTTGCTGGGTTGGTGAAATAGCAGACTTGCCGACTGGCGTATAATTAGACAGAAATTCTGACGAAGGTTCAGACTAACATTAAGGGCCAAGTTCAGGTGGGCGGGACCTACTGAAAAGAAGCACAAAGGTTATTACCTTGGGAGATGGGAGACATGAACCAGGCTAATGACTAGCTTTCTTGGATTGGCCATGAAGATGCCACTGAACATGCCCCCAAATTCATGTGTTGAAACTTAAACCTTAATGTGGCGGTATTAGTAGGCAGGACTTTGGGGAGGTAATTAAGTCAGGAAAGCCTACCTCATGAATGCATTAATGCTTATTAAAGGGCTAGAGGGAGCTACTGTAGGTCCTCTTTGCTTCCTTTCTCTGCTTCCACACGAGGACAGGCTGTGTGAAGACATTCAGATGGCACCGTCTGTGAGGCGCTGGCTTCACCAGACACCACCTGAGCATGTCTTAATGCTGGGCTTTCCAACCTTCAGGACCATGAGAAAATAAATTCATGGTTTTTAGAAATTTCCCCATCTCAGGCATTTTATTACAGTGGCACAAATGGACTAGGCTGCCTCACTACAGCAAAGATCGCATTGTAGTTATTACACGAGGCTACAATCTCACTGCAGGGAAAAGTTGGCCTTAAGATTTCATAGACACAAACCTCATATATCCCAGGGTTTGAATATATGAGGCTTATGAGGAAAAGGTTGCTGCACTGATGGTGCAGTTTTTTGTGGCCACACACCAAAAGGCCAGTGAAAGGGGCCTCTAAGTCCAGAGCCACAACCCAGGTCTACAACAACTCTGATTTCAAACCTACTATTGATTTTCCCTGAAGTAGCACTCATATTTATGTTTTAAACCTTTAGTTCTGATTCCCAGAATGCAGCTGCTTTCTTTCACAACACTATAGTCATGAAATTTTCTTTGAAAACAAATACAACATTTTCCCTCTCACCTCTCATTCTCTCCCACCTTTCTCTTGGATCTTCTTCTTCTTTTTTTTTTGAGACAGGGTCTTGCTATGTAGTACAGATGGCCTGGAACTCACTATGTAGCCCAGGCTGGCCTGGAACTCATAGTAATCCTCCTGCCTCAGCCTCCCAAGTTCTGGGGTTAGGCATGTACCATAATACCCATCTCTCACTGCTTAAGACTATTCCTTTTGCACTTTGCCAGTCAGCTCTCAGAATTCTATCAGAAGTGAAGCTTCCTGGAGGGCTGTGGAACCTACAGGTATAAGAATTCTCTTGTTTCCAGCTATGTGTTTCTTAGCATAATATTAAGAAACTTTATAAGAATTCAAATTTCTGTAGAGGAATTTTCTTTTATGGTGGAGGGAATGTCAGGGGATATCAAATGGTTGTCACTAAGAAGAACATACATATTTCCCAGCTCTAAAAATTCTTCTCAAAGCAAATACGTACATTTGATACTTGCAAATTTTGAATGTGCAAATATTGACTCAGTAGATGGATGAGCTCAGTTTGAACATATCAATTTTTTTTCTCAAGGGTTGGGCCTACCACAACTCTTACTAAGGGTTATGTATTATTTTCTTCCCAGCTGATGAATTTTCTAGCATGGTATGGTTTTCTCCCCTTGTCTCCAGAATATATAACATATATATAAAATGCTAAGCAGGTTTTCATCATAGAGGGTCTCCCATTTGAAAGCTCATTTGATGGTTACATTTTAATAATTGGTCTTATTTCTGTAACTCCTCTGTGACACCCACTGACAGATGATTCACCTTGAGAGTCTTCAAGTGGTTTTATTTATTTGATTTTAAATATTTTCCATTTGGGAGTTTTGGAGAAATTGCCCTTCTGTAAGCAAAAACCTTTAAATAACAGAATTTTAAAAATGCTTTCAGAATTAGTTCTGAAGATAAACAAATGCAAAAAAGTACTTTGAATCTTAAAGTATAAAGTAGTACACTTACATAAAATCATAAACTCTAGTGCAGACTAGAGTTAGTTGTTTTTGTGTATGGTTTACAAAGCGAGAGTTTCATGGCTCAATCATTTACATCGATAGGCACTGTCAGGGAGTGCTAAGACTTACCACTTGGAGTTTCTGTCTTGAAGGTGAAGACCAGGAAAATCATTGGTACAACATCATTTTCATGATAGACCATAAAATTATCTACTCAAAGGGTAGGTATATCATGAAGCATTTTCAAGCATAGGATTTTAATCTATACTGTGTCGATGTTTTGGCATTAGACATACAGGCTACTAGTTTATTGAGACTTGCAGGAAATGCCATCTTTCCTGAGACATCTTGCCCCTCCCCCAGGCCCCACTGGTTCTCAGCAGTGTCTCTAAGTGGACCCCAATCCTTGCCTAGGGAAAGCTGCAGTTGAGGAAAGGTTTTACCCGAGACTTTGATTTCCTTGGACATCTGGTTCTGGCCAGGGACAGCTGGTTATATCCTGCTTTATGCTTCAAAAGTAAATGTTGTCTTGAAGATCTTGGAGCCAAACAGGTAACAGTAATCTATTTGAATTAACTGTGTTCTTTATCAAATCTTAAAATCTTGCTTGAGCAATGTATAGGCATAATGTCACACTGGGAATTGGTGCTTGCCCTCCATGATAAGCAGTGTGGGTCAAACTTCAGTCAGCTCATTGTTTAATTCTTCTGTTGTGTAGCTGGGATAGTCATGGAAAGGTTTCATGGAACTCAAAATTCTTGGCAGTAATTTTAAAAATCAATTCCTGGAATATTATTTTTGGAGTCAATGGGGGCTGTGGACATTCTGGAAGTTAAAGTGATGAATTATAGTGTGTTTTGTTCTGTTTTAAATGAGGTCTCACCTGTGTGATGGCCTTGGGTTGCCCCCTTATGGAGCTTTTGATAGTTACAGAATTCTTTGCCAAATGAGGTTTTCATTATGCTGAGACAAATTCACTGCTCTAAAATTTCTCAGGAGAATGTGTTAACTTATCATTTTAATACATTACTTAAATTTAGTCAAATGTAAGGAAAATATGATCGAGGGTGAGTCCACAGAAAATTTTTCTGTGCTAATTTCTTATGACATTTTATAGCTTTCTTTACCATAACCTTAGGACTGACCAGTTTGAACACTTTTAAAAACAGTGTATCTAACAAAGTGTGTGGTGGTCTAAATATTTTAGTAGACTTGGGGCATAAGACAGTGAGTTATTTTAAATTTTTTTCTAGCCTAAGAAATGTTTAGGAATTTACTAAAATATTTCTAAAAGTGTATTTGATTTTCAGCCCTGCTACTTGATGGCTGCAAAACTTCAGACAAGACTAATACTTTTTAAAAAAATCTCAGCATCATCCTCTGTAAAATCAGTAAGAAGAGAGCCATTGTGAAGTATTTGAAATAATTTTGGTGTAGAGACTGCAGGCAAAAGTAAAAGTAGACATGGCGGTTGAAGTCATAATGACCCCTGGATCACTGATCTCTGTGTCTCAATCTTGAAGCAAGAAAAAGTCCTAAGGGAGCTCTGAGAGAGGTCCTCCCCAGTTCTTACATCTCTGATCTGGTGCGCGCAGCACGCACAGATGAAGGGCAGGACCACTAGCTGAGTTTTCATTGCCTCCCTCCTTGGCAGACCTTCCTTCCCCTATAACACCTGGGAGGAGCAGGAACTCCAGCAAGAATTTGCTGGCAGGAGCTGCTGGTTCTGGCCCAGTTTCTGAGTACTCGCAATTTTTGAGTGGAATGAGATGCTATGGGGACTGTTCCAGTTACCAGAACCTCTCCAGATGTGTGGCATCTCTCGGCCCTGAGGAATAGCTATGATGACTACTAACCCCCAAAATGCTCATATTTGGAGGCTCAACAGGCAAACTGGCTGGTGGTGCATGGTGGAAGTGCATGTAGGGAGACTGGGAAGGGGCCGCTCACCATTATCTAACAATAGCCTGGAAGAAATCATTGTCTCAGAGGCTCAACCTCACTATTATCCACGATGGACAAAGCTAGGCTTTAGTTAAAGTGGTGAAAACAGGCTTTATTAAGTAATTTCTGGCAATGAAGAAATCTGTGCAGAGACAGCTGGGTGTTTTGTTTTATTGTATTTTTAATTTTCCAATAAGATTTTATTGTGGATGCTTAAAAGTTACCTCGAGAAACTTGTAATATATTTACATTTTTCTTGATTCTATATTTTACAGCTCTATCAGGCTAGAGCTGATATGTAAAAACTGTATGCTTTAATGTATGTATCTCAGGAATCTGAATATTTGCATGTACTCATGATACCATCATCATATTAAACATGTCCATTGTTACAAAGCAAGATAGTAGCAGAGAAAGTCAGAGGGAGAGAGGGAGAAAGAGAAAGAGCAAGTAAAATTCTGGAAAATTGGTCAGTGCAAATGCGATTAAGCCAGCTGGTCTGCTAGCTAACAGTTATCAAAGTTAGGATTCTATCTTGATGATTACATTTCAAAGATTACATCTCAAAGACCTTGAGAAAGAACCTCAATTATAGGAGAGACATTTATATCTCGAAGTCATTTTTAGTAAAAGAAGTCTTAAGCAAAGGAGTTACCCTCTGCTCATCAGAGACTGAGAGTTTGAAGCATAAAGAAATTCTATCCTTCCTGGCCTTTTTCACAGGAAAGAATGCACTCTGTGGACCAAACGCACTCTTCCTGCTTTTGACATCTCCTAAAACATATTTACTATTTGCTTCTTAAAGTATGAGAAAGAAATGAATCACAGGTGATATTAAAACAGCACTTTTAAGTGGAACCTCTACCCTTAGATTCTGAAGAATCCATACACTGATTTCCATAGTGGTTGCACCAGTCTACATTCCCACCAACAGTGGAAAAGGGTTCCTTTATCCTCACAGCCCCTCCAACATTTGTTATGGGTTGATTTCTTGGTAATAGCCATTCTTTCTGGGGTGAAATGGAATCTCAGCATTGTTTTAACTTGCATCCCTCAAATGACCAGTGATGTTGAACATTTTTTCATGTATTTGTTTGCTGTTTATGTTTCTTCATCTGAGAAGTGTATATTTGTTTCAAATGCCCATTTTGGATTGGGTCTTTAAATATGGGGGGTTTGATGCTTTTCAGTTCTTTATATATTCTAGATATCAGTCTTTTGTCTGCGGAACAGCTGGAAATTTTTTTTACCAGACTGTGGGTTGTCTCTTTATGCGGTTGGCGATTACTTTTACAGTGCCAAAGTTTTTTAATAAAGTGAGATCCCAGTTGTCAATTCTTTGTAATATTTCCTGTGCAGTTGGAATTTTGTTCATAAAGTCTTTTCCTACACCAATGTTTTTAAGACAGTGGCTCTCAACATACCATTTTAAAGACAAAATAGTTTTAGCCTTAGTACAAGCCTCAAAATGTGTCTTCAGAAACATCCTGGAGGGGTTGTAAAAAATTAACTTTACAACCCCCTATGACTCTGCCTGGGTTGTTGCTTCCCTTCCTTGGCCCTAGATAAACATGGTATCATTGTGGTTAGGCTCATGACTGGGGCCTGACCCAGTCACATGAGACAAGAAAAACAACGTGGGGCCAGGCTTACAACATTGTAATCTGTTACCATGGAAAACAAAAATGTATATAAGATGGGAACAAAGGCAGGCAGGGGCCCCACCTTCCTGACCTGCTAGTCAGGGATGTGTGGCGACTGATCTAAAATCAATTAATAAACTCTGTTTGCTCTAAATAGAGTTCTTTGGTCTCTTGCGGAACTCAGCCTGATTTTTGCCATTACACTACCTATGTTGTCCTCCAGCAGATTTAGTGTTTCTTTTTTAATATTTAGACCTTTGATTCATTTTGATTTTAGTTTAATGCATGGTGAGAGACATGGGGCAAGATTTATTTTTTGGCATGTGGAAAGCCGGTTTTTCTAGCACCTTTTATTCAGGAGGCTGTTTTCCTGCCATTGAGAGTGTATGGCCCCTTTGTCAAAGATAAAGTGGCTGTGTGTTTGGAATTGCTTCTGCATTTTCTAATCTGTTCCATTGATCTGCCGGTCTGTTTTGTTGCCAATACCATGCTGTTTTTATCACTGTAGCTCTGTAGTATAATTTCAAGCCAGGAAAAAAATTCAAGTCAAGGATTGTGATCCTCCCTGCCTTGTCTTTGTTGCCCAGAATTGCTTTGCTGTTCTATATCTCTTCTGGTTCCAAATGAATTTTAGTAATATTTTCTCTAGTTCTGCACACAGTTTGTAATAGTTAAGTACTGTAAATAGCCCAAGTGATCATTAACTGATGAATAGAAAAAGATGTTGTGTTGGTTACTTTTCTCTCACTGCTGAGCAAAAATACCCAATGCCCAAAATGAAGAGGGAAAGGTTTATTTAGCTCACACTTTGTGGAGGTTTCTGTCCATACTCAGCTGGCTCCAAGGCAGAGTGGCACATGGCAGAGGGCAAACGTTCATGGTGGTGAAAGACAGAAAAAGCAACAAGAGCAAAGGGAGAAGCAGAGAGCAGCCTCTTTCCCTCCCTTATATCATAGGCAGGCTGCGCAACCCAGGGCAGGTGAAGCGTAATCCCAGCATTGGACCATGACTCAATCACAAACTCTAGAAGCCTGCCCCATGACTGCATGAGGCTTTGGGGGCACATCCAGACACGAACCGTAACATTTTTTATACAATGCCATAAATAAGGATACTAGTACTCTGCCATAAATAAGGATAAACTTGAGATGTTTATAGGTAAATGGATGCACCTAGTGACCATATTCTTAAATGAAATAAATTGGACACACTTGTAAATGTTGCTTTGCTTCTCTGGTGTGAAAACTGAAAATGTAAATAAGGACCAAAGTATACAATAGATATTGCAAAATAGGAAGAAAATGCTCAGTGGGAAGGGTCACAGAGGAGGAGGAAAGGAAAGAAAAAGAGGGTGAAAGAAAGAACGGAAAGAAAGCTTTTGTAAACAAGAAGGGGTAGAGGGCAGGACAGAGAGGAGCGGATGGGGAAGAATAAGAATCAGGATGTATCATGTACAAGTACAAGTTGCATATGAGGAATGTGATCATTGTGTACATCTAACCTGTACCAATAAATTTAATTAATGATAAAAATATAAGAGCGATTTCTGTGTGTCTAATGTAACAGGCCTGAGAATAGTAAAAGCAAATCTACCAATTCAACCTGTACCAAAGACTAAGAATAGGCACCAAGAACTGTGATTCTTTCGGGGGCCAGGGATATTCTGAGCACCTGCCAGCTCTTCAGCAAATGGAGGGGGCGGTTCTTGGATGAGAGTCTCCTCTGGAGGGAGGCCAGGCTGCGGCTGGCTGTTGTAATGTTTTCATCTGAGGTGTTGACGTGAGAGTTTCTACCACTCTTCTCCACACTGTTACTGATAAGGGTCAAAGCTGGCACAGAACTGGTATTAGCAGCTGCACGGCATCGTGCTGCTTTTTACAAAGAAGCAAGCGTTTTACCTGGTAACCTCCCCGCGCTAAAACAGTCCCAGTGGGTCTTCTGTCTCTCAGCGGAGAGATTTTGCCTCCTAGAGGAATGGGCAATATCAGGTGATATTTTTGAATGTTAATTAGGAGACAGGATTCTACTGGTTTTAGTGGACAGAAGACGGGGGTGTTTAATGCTATAGTGCACAAAAAACCCCTCGAAGCAAAGAGCTCTCCAGCCCAAAATGTCAGCTGAGGTTGAGAAGCCCCTCTTTATGTTCGATGATGGTAAAACTAATTCCTGCTTAGTGTGCCAACTCTTTCTATTCAAAATGTGCTTCCTCATCTCCCAGCTTGGGAGATGGGAGGTGCTCACTCCCTGCTCAAGCCGTACTGGGCCAGAATCTGCACCTTTCCATTTGTTTGCTTCCTTTTGTGACAGGGTCTCTCTAAGTTACCCAAATTGGCTTTAAAATTATTATTCTCCCACCTCATCTTGTTGCATATCTGGCACTCCATGCCTGACTCAGATCTGCCTCTTAATAAGATATCCATAGACTTGTTCAACTGTAAGAGGCACTGATGCCGTTCTATGAGAACTGCAGAAGGCAAGGTGGTATGACAAGCACTTCGGGGTAACCACATCTGGTAGAGATGTATCTGGCTCAATTTGAGGTCCTAAAATTCGCAAAAACTCATGTGTTCTCTATTTGTTCCTTCATTATCATTGAAATTTCTCCCACTTCTTTAGTATCCTTCTTTTTCTCCTTTTCTCTCTTAAATTTCCTCCTTTCTCTTTTGGTTACTTGGCTTCACCAAAGCAAGCTGTATCCATTTAACTTCATTTCGTATGTGTATAGCTTTCCCAAAGTCTTTAATTTAGGGTACACTCTTGATAGAATAAAAGACAACACTTATCTCTTTTTTGAAAGGAAATTGCCTTAGGGAGAAGAGTGAGTAGAATCTGGAAGGAAAGCCATACTTTTTGAAACTTAATAGCACAATAAACTCAACTTTCTTGCACTGAACCCTCAGTGGAGAAGTGTTAAAAACGAAGGCAATAAATTCATCCAATACTAATTTAAGTCCTAGATTTTGAGTAAGTGATCTAAAACTTGAAAATCTGCCATATTGACTTCACAGCAAAGTTTCCACTAAACCTCAGTATAATAAAGTACTGATTAAGAATATAATTTAAAGACACATGTAGGGGTGCTTATCTGTAATGCCAGTACTTAAAAGGCTGAAGTGGGAGGCTAGCCTGGGTTATATAATGAATTCAAGGGCAACCTGGGTTATATAGTTAGACCTCATCTCTAAAACAAAACAAAACAAACAAACACAGCATAAAATTTAGACTGCATACCATGTCAATGTCAAAGAACTATAAAATTTTGAGGTACTTTAATATTCTAACAACTCTTCTTCAAAAAGCCCTTCCTTAGGTCAGGTTGTCCATCTGTTAGCTCCTTGGATTTCTTTTTCTATAGAAAATATGAGCTAAATTATTAAAACAAATCAGTATAACTTGATAAACACCAAGTATCTATTACCTACTCTAGAATAAGAATTTTGGAAGATTAAAAATGGTGGGATATAATTTTGGTCTTAATTTGTTGTGTGTGTGCATGTGCGTGTGTGTGTGTGTGTTGTGTGTGTGTGTTGGGATACATAAGAATATGCAGATGTTTGTTATGGTAAGTTTATTTAAACATGTTAATAAGAGCTACTGGACATGGTAGAGAAATATTCATGTTTCTTTGTTATAGGAAAGAGGATTTTGAAATACAAACAAAATGACTGAAAATTTTCCAGTTACTAAAAAGCTGTGGTTTTCTCAGTAACATTTTACATCCTGGTTAACAATTACAGTACATTTCAAAGATGTTTAATGATCTTGGACATAATAGTATTTTTTTTTTTTTTTTTTGGTACTGGGGATCAAAACTCAGGACCTTGCGCTTGCCAGGCAGGCACTTATGCCACTGAGCTATATCCCCAGCCCCTAGAATTTTTTCTAACAATGCCTCTGAAGCTTCTTTAAAGGCTCTGATAGAATCCCTATTAAATGAAAGTAAGGGTCCTGTCCTGAGGGCCAACAACCACAGATGGCCTTTTTCAGATATGGGAAGATTATATATGGTTAACCCCCACTATAGGACATCTTAGTAGAAAAGCCCCTTTATGTTGGGAACAGAGGAATTCTATTCTCATTGGCCTAACTCTACTAAATACTTTGGATGGACACCCCCTGACCAATGCGTACACACAATAACTTTACAGGCTAAAGATTAGTTTGCAACAAACTGGCTCAGTTGCCCCAGAACTAGATGGGAAGCCCACAGTGGCCACCAGTTTGTGGCTCTGGCTACCCCTTGGGAGGATAGGAAGATGCACGCTGGGATTTGCATGGTGACAAGGCAGAAGTGTCCAAAGTATTGACAAAACTGCAAACTTGTCCCACCTATAGCAGTGAAGGTCTGGACGTGTGTCTCACTGGCATGACCGTTTGGCCTCTATCTTTATCCCTCCCCTAGGGTTAGAGGACGTCACACAACACACTGAGGCTGTAACTAACTATACCCAGCAGATGTCAGCTGGTCTCTCTTTCCTGAATGAAGGAGTAAAATTAACGAGGCAAGCCGTCCTCCAAAATGGGATGGCATTAGACATTCTCACAGCAGCCCCAGGGGATATTTGTGCAGTTATAAAAGCTGAATGTGGTGTGTACATTCCTAATCCTTCTGCTAATGTCTCAATAGCTGTTCAAGATATTAGATGACAGGCTAATGACATGACAGATTCTGAAATTCCCTGGACTTTTTCCTTATTCTCTTTTATGAAAAGCTATTACTGGCTCCTTCTGGTGGGAAACCGCGTTGGCTATGTTCATTTTTATCACGTTGATTTTATTATTTGGCCTATGTATACTTAGCTGAGTCTGTGGCCTATCTCTTCCAGGCTTAACACTGTACATTTGCCCAAGACAAGAACACCTGGCATCTACTGAGGGGCTTTAGGCAGACCCTCTGTGGAGTATCTCTGACTGTTGATCACTACTGTGACCCTCTTCAGCTAGAATTAGCCAGATCAGTCTTCAGCCCTTGCCCCCTCATGGCAGTTATGGGTACTTCTTCAGAGGGGAATATCAGAGATAATTAAGTTAGGTAGAAATACTGTAGGCAGTCAGACAGGGCTGAGCCCTTGGGAGGTCAATGCCAAAGACAACTATGGCTGGAAGCATGTTCACTGAAGGCCAGGATTCAAGGAAAGGAGAACTACTTACATACTTCACCTGGAGATGAGTGGCAGTGACTGATATTTTAGGTCAGCATGAGTCACCTTGGGGTGGAGGACCAAACCTCTTTAACCCTCCCGTTCCAGGAAAGTCCCTGTCTGTTCCATGTGTGCTTGCTATGTGACTTGTTTCCCCATCTCATCCCCATGTAATCAATATTACCCAAGTCACTACGCTTGTGGTGATCTTATTGGTTGACCATAGTTTTGTCCCATCTCACACCCATCCTATGATTTGCCATTGCATCAGTATTAACTAAGGGACTGTTCTTACAATCTTATTGACTGGTTTAGTTCTGTCCCACCTTAAGCCTGTCTCACCTTGTGGCTTTGGTCAATAGAACACCCTTGAGAAATGGGGTTGGCGGGCAGCCCACTTTCCAGTCCCCCTTCTGTCTCTCTCAGAAGCTTTCTTTCTCTCAATAAATTCTTCCTACTCTTAAAAAAAAGGTGTTTAACTAAGGCCTTTGTAGGCCTAACCGTGTGAGAAAATTACTACACCTGTTTATACTTACTTTTCCCAGAATCTCTTTGCATATACATATTTGTGTGTGTGTGTGTGTATATATATATATACACATTTGTATATACACATTGTGTGTGTATGTGTGTGTGTGTGTATATATATATATATATATATATATATTCATGCTGTTTTTCACAACTCTTTTGTTTTTCCCTTTAAAACTACAATGGTATGGAAAGGAAAATTAAAAATTTTAAATAAAAGCCTGCCCAGGATGTCCACTAAGACCAAGCAGACATGTCCAGCAGGCCTGAGAACAGAACGCTCTTTCCCCCTGGTCCTACCTGAAGACCCCAAGTCTGATCTGCCACCTCCTTACGTTCATGGGCCCCAAGCTGCCCAGCTGGCCTCAGTGCTCCCACCACAGATCCAAGTTCCCCCACCGATCCAGTCACCACCATCACAACTGGAATGGGGGGCGCCCTTCTAGAGTCACTGCCACCACAGCCTGTGCCGCGGCCGCAGCCACACTGCTGCAGCCAGTGCCATCGGTACCACTGGTGCAGTCAAGGCCACTGCCATCACGACCGGAACTGTCCCTGCCACTGCTGCTGGCCCTACTGCCGCTGACGTCACTGCCATCAAGCACACCTCAGGACCCACCTCTGTCTTTACCTGCTCCAGCTGTGCCCTCTAACGGCCCCTCAGCTCCATCAGTTATTCCTGACTCTCCTGTACCCTTGCCCCAGCCTCTGCTCCAGAATTTCTCCCATTGCCTGGAGACCTGTGTGTGCCACCTTCGCCTCCCACCACCTAACCAGTGACGCTTCCGGCCCATTCAGAGCCTCTGGCCACCACCCCAGACTCCACAGCCCCACCGCCAGCAATCACTGTGGTGCCTCCTGACCCTCAGACTGATTCCTTATTAGGTGCTGTCAACACGGACAGAAGCACCGGTAACCCTGTCAGCCGTGGCCTCCGCTCTGTCACTCAGCTTGGGTCTCCAGTTCATCTCCAGCCACTGCTTCTCGTCTACCCCAGAACCAGGGGGCTACACCCAACCAACCACCCTTGATGTATTTTTTTTTTCATCTGAATGTGAGTTTATGTCAACAAAATAAAAACTTTGAAATGGCTTGTATACATATGGTTTCTGATTGGTGTGACTTCATTCATGTCTTTGACAATTGTGCATAATAAATGCTTTCATACATTGGTTACATCCATAGAGTTTCTCCCCAGTATGAATTCTTTCATGTATTTTCCAATTATCTGGGTGCAGTGAATGCTTTCCCAGACTGTTTACATTCATGGGGATCTTCTCCCAGTGTAACTTTACGTATTTTAAAACTGTGTGGTGAGTGTTATCCCACATTGCTTACATAGGATTTCTCCCCAATATGACTTTTTTCATGTATTTTACAACTGTTGTGATTACTGCTTTCCTGTCTTATGTAAGATTAAGCATTTTATTTATTGCTTACATTCATAGGGTTTCTCCCAGTAAGAATTCTTTTATGTATTTTAAAACTGTGTGTAGTGACTGCTATCCTACATTGCTTACATAGGCTTTCTCCCCAATATGACTTCTTTCATGTATTTTACAACTGTTGTGATTACTGAATGCTTTCCCACACTGCTTACATTCATAGGGTTTCTCCCCAGTATGAATTCTTTCATGTATTTTAAAACAACTGTGTGTAGTGAATGCTTTCCCACATTGCTCACATACATAGGATTTCTCCCCAGTGTGAATTCTTTCATGTCTTTTACAAGTGTTATGAGCAATGAATGCTTTACCACATTTCTTACATTCATACGGTTTCTCACCAGTGTGAATTCTTCCATGTATTTTCCAATATTCAAGTGTAGTGAATACTTTCCCACATTGGTTACATTTATAGGGTTTCTCCCCAGTATGAATTCTTTTATGCATTTTAAAACAACTATGTGTAGTGAATGCTTTCCCACATTGGTTACATTGATAGGGTTTCTCTCCAGTGTGAATTCTTTCATGCACTTTCAAATAATTGAGTGTACTAAATGCTTTCTGACACTGGTTACATTCAAAAGGTTTCTCCCTGGTGTGAATTCTTAAATGTATTTTAAAACAACTGTGTGTAGTGAATCCTTTCCCACATTGGTTGCATTCATAAGGTTTCTCCCCAGTATGACTTCTTTCATGTATTTTGCAATACCTGTGTGTACTGAATGCTTTCCCACATTGCCTACATACATAGGTTTTTTCCCCAGTGTGAATTCTTTCATGTGTTTTCCAATATTTTGATGTAGTGAATGCTTTCCCACATTGCCTACATACATAGAGTTTATCCCCTGTATGAATTCTTTCGTGTATTTTCAAATGTTTGGTTCCAGTGAAAAATTTCCCACATTGCTTACATTCAAAGGGTTTTTCCCTAGTGTGACTTCTCTGTCTTTGCCAATAATAATATGTAGTGAATGTTTTCCCAGATTGTTCACATACATGTGGATTCCCCCCAGTCTCATTACTTTCATGGATATGAACATCACTAGAGATACCAGAGACTTTCATACTTCTCTTACCGGGAAAGGTCTGCATTTCCAAGTGAGGACTTTCACTAAGACCACAGTAGGCTATCTCACATTGCTCATATGTATAGGGTTTCTCTATGTCTTTTCTCCTTGCTTGCTTTAAAAAGGACTGGGAATCACTGCAGGTATTCTCAGGTTCCTTGCATTCAGACAGACTCTCTTCAAATCCCTTATACTCACATATTTTAGGTCCACTATGAGCTATGATGGGCACATTTGGCACTGAATGACCAATCAGGGCCTCTGTACAAGCAAAGCTTTCAGATGGTTGTAAACCAGCTTCTTTCATGTTCAAGTTAGCATCTGGAGTTTCAAGGAATATTTCTTCATGTTGATTCCACCCTTTGTATTCATAGCATTTCTCTAACTCTTCATTCCTTACATTTTGCCACCAACTTTTGTATGCCACGTCAATACCCTGGTTATCCCACATTCTTCCTACAGCAGCCACGTTCATAAAGGTTACCCACATCACCTCTCTATAGAGTTTCTTTTGAGATGGATTCAATAAAGTCCACTCTTCCATGGTGAAAGTCACAGCTACATCCTCCAAGGTCACTATCTCCATTGCATGGCTTGAGGGTCCCCCAGGGTCCTTCCAATGTAGTCCAAAGCCGTTCCTTGGGTGCTCTCCTTCTTTCTCTGCTTCCCAGCCGCCATGAGGTGAGCATTTCTCATCCACTAAGCCCTTCCTCCAAGACATTTCTGCTTCACCACAGTCCTGGCATTGCAGCCCCGCCTCCTGCTCCTGCCGGGCCAGCGCAGAGCCGGGCCGCGGGCGGCAAACGGGCCGTGACCACTTCCACACCGGGGAGCCCCAGCCAGGACCCCCGGGGCTCTGCGGAGCACCAGGCGCACTGGAACGGACAAAGGCCGGGCAGCGGCCGGAGACCGGAAGCCACCCTTGATGTATTATTAGCCATTTGGTTTCACTGAACTCCTCCACAGCTTATTGTACTTGGAGAAGCCCCTAACAGTGACTGACCTTCTTAAACCCATATTCCAGACCCACCTGCCAACATAGGATGACTGTCAGTGGCTTCTTTTGACCCTGTCTAATGCTGAAGAATGCTGTCACATTCTAGACAAGGCCTAAGCCTGGATGAAATCAAAAGTGCCCACCACTGTGGTTTATCCTGATGCTTGGGTGAACACAGTTCTCCCCTGAGCATGTCCAAAAAATGAAGGAGATAAAAAAGATTATATAAGTTATTCAAGGACCCAATAAAAGTCTAGCCAAATTTTATGAAAGAGTCTGTGAGGCTTCGTTGACCCAGCAGTGCCTCAAAATCAACAGATGGTCAATGCTGCCTAGTTGAACAGTCAGCCTCTAACATTAGAAGAACAATCCAAAAGGTTGATGGCTGCTGGCATGAACACCACCCAGTTACTTCAGATTGTGCAAAAGGTTTTTGTGAACTAACAGAGAGAAGAAGTAAAAGCAATGACATGAGGCAGATCCAGAACCTACAGAAATCTGTCCTGGCTACAATTTTAGGGAAGCCTGTTCCTGAAATGTCTCACCAAGACCAACCCCTTGTGGCAACCAGTGAGGGGCCCTCCAAGCTTCACAACCTAAAACTGGTGGCAAACCTTGTGTCCTCGTGGCTGACTGATGGGCTTGCTGTAGGTAATTTGGACACTGAAAGAATACATGCCCCCTACATCTATGAGAAACAAAAAAACTTGATTGTCTGGAGTCACCCCAACTGCCTCTTCTCTCTGTCTTTGATGACAATTAATAGGACAGATTGGACTCCATTAGACTGGGCCCCCAGGAGCCCACAGTCATTGCAGAATCAAGGAAAAACCTGTGACTTTCATGGTGAACAGTGCAGATGAAATTTAGTTGTAACTCATCTGTCTTGGTTACTTTACTCTTGTTGCTGAGACAAAATAACCAACACGCAAAATGAAGAAGGAAAGGTTTATTTAGCTTACAGTTTGTGGAGGTTTCAGTCCACACTTGGCTGCTTCAGAGGCAGAGTGGCACATGGCAGAGGGCAAACTTCATGGCAGCAGAGCACAGCAAAAACAACCAGAGCAAAAGGGACGAATGGCAGGCAAGCAGCCTCTTTCTATCCCTTACCTTGTGAACAGCCTACCCCCACCCAGGGGGCGTGTAGCTCTCACACAGTCTCCATGCCCTCCTCTTCCACAGGCTTAGGATGTATACAAAGTAAGCACCCTGGCTTCCTACTGAATCACATAGTTAACCTTTTAAACTCCCCAAGTTGACACAATGTATCAACCATAACATTCCATCCCTTGTCAACTTGGCAATCATACACATTTCCTTAAACGCAGTTTCCAGATACAAAGACACTACCCCTGTGCAAATGAAAATTAAACACTACTAACATTGAAAGGCACAAAATAAACATTACCATTCCAAAAGGTACAAACCGGGGGACATAGAGCATTGGGACTAGAGCAAGTCCAAAATTCAGCCGGGCTAACATTGTATCCTGTAATTCCACATCCTGCATCTGAAGCAACTTGTGGCACATTGTGAGCTCCAAAGGGCTTGCATGAGTCTACCCCCATGGCACTTCTGGTGGTTACAGTGTTCATGGCTTCTCTCTTAGGCTCTCTTTGCTCCCTCTTTGCAGCTTTCCTTAGATGATCCACGGTCCTGTCTCTTCTAAACTTCTGAGGTGTCCAGGGCACCTTTTGCTTCACACTCACAGCCTCACATATTGCCCCCTCATGGGCACGCTGCCTGGCCTCCCAGGCCTTCTGAAAGCTGGGTGGAAGCCTCTTTAACCTCAGAACTCTTGCATTTTCCTTGCACCTAAAGCCAGGGCCACGTGGATGATGCCCAGGTCTGCTGCCACCTGGAGTAGTAGCTAAACTTTCCTCTCTCTTGGCCTTAGGGGTCGAGTGCCTCGATCACTGGGCACACTGAATCCAATGCTGAGGAGCAAATTCTCTATGCCGCCGCCTCCATTCTGGAACCTGGTGCGGTCGCCACCACCATTCTGGAACATGGTGCTCTTTAGCTTCCTTCTCAAGGCAAGGTCTCTCACCTTTACAGTTTTGAGGCTGCAAAGGGTGGAGACTTGCTGCTTGTGATGCCCTCAAGCCATCTTTTCCATTCTCTTGTTCCTTCAGAGCAATAGAGATTACCTGAGTCTTATCTTTGCAGTCCACAGTTTTGCTGGAGCTTCCTTTCTGGCCAAACTCACATCTTAAATCATCCTGCTGGGCTCTTTTCTCTTGATTGTCAGTATAAATCTGGCTAAAAGCCCCCAAACAAGAACCATGCCACTGCCCCAACATTCAACTGCCTTGAAATTTCTTTAGCCAGATTAATCAGTTTGCTGCCGCCCTTAATCTCAGTCTTAGGCAGTGTCTCTGGACACAAGCAAAATGCAAACTTTCTGCCAAGCCATAACATATATCCTCTGGAGTCCAACAACCAATGCAGTCCTTTCCAACAGAAACCTTCTGAACCTGGTCTTTACCAGCAGGATTTCTATTGGCCTTCTGGTCTTCTGAACTCTGACCAGAATCTCTCATACAGAACAGCCGAAGGCGTTCCAGGGCATCTCTTTCAGGCAACATCTCCAAACCTTTCCAAACTCTTCCCTCAGGCCATTTCCAAAGGTTCTTGCACCACATACTCAGGTATAGTCATAGCAAACAACCCCACTCCACTGGTACCAAATTCTGCCTTGGTTACTTTACTCTTGTTGCTGACACAGAATACCCAACACCCAAAATGAAGAAAGGAAAGGTTTATTTAGCTTACAGTTTGTGGAGGTTTCAGTCCATACTTGGCTGCTTCAGAGGCAGAGTGGCACATGGCAGAGGGCAAACTTCATGGCAGCAGAGCACAGCAAAAACAACCAGAGCAAAAGGGACGAATGGCAGGCAAGCAGCCTCTTTCTATACCTTACCTTGTAAACAGCCTACCCCCACCCAGGGGGCGTGTAGCTCTCACACAGTCTCCATGCCCTCCTCTTCCACAGGCTTAGGATGTATACAAAGTAAGCACCCTGGTTTCCTGCTGAATCACACAGTTAACCTTTTAAACTCCCCAAGTTGATGTTATATATCAACCATAACATCATCCTATTGCCTCTTGGACCTTTCTGGTGAGTCCATCGGTGCTATGGTAACTCCCCCAAAAGGCTATTCAGCCAGAGCTTGTCCTGTGAAATTGGTGGACACTTTATCAAACATGAATTCTTACATATGCCTGAGTACCCTATTCTCCTGTGCTGTCACATCCTCTCCAAATTGGGATCAGCCATTTCTTTTGCTCTAAACCAGCCAGCTTCCTTTACACTCAGGTTCACTGCTCCAGACTTGATATTCACTCTGACTGTATGCTGAGAGGAAGAATGGCACCTACATCAGCCTGCAGTACCTGAGAATCATACTCTGTGGTACTGAGAGACTTGCTTCCAGAAGTATGGGCAGAGGACTCACCCTTGGGGCTTATAATCACTCATGACCCCTTGGTGACTGACCTCTTCTACTGCAATCCATGTTGCTGTTAAGCAATACTCCATATCAAGAGATGCCTGATTTGGCATCCAGCCCTACACCTCCTGCCAGAGACAGTTCAGAATCCTGATAGATTGTCAGTCATCTTGGAACACTCCCCACCCCCAGTGAAAAAGGCACTCAGGGACTACTGGCCAGTGCAGGTCCTTCTGTGCTATCAACTTGGCCACCACAACTCTGCATCCAAAAATCCTTACACTTATACTCTCTTGGGTCTGCTTGTTCTAGTGCTTCCGGGTTCACCTGTCTGGACTTAAAGTGTGCTTTCTTTTGTTTGCAAGTTGCACCTGCCAGTCAGCCCATATTTGCCTTTGAATGGGAGGACTTAGACATGGGATGGAAAGACCAGCTTACTTGGATTTGTGTACCACAGCTCTCAAGAACTCTCCTCACTCTTTGGGGGAAGCACTGGCTGCTCACTTGGACCAGTTTCAACATGCAGACTTTAACTGTACCTTCACACAGTATGTTGATAAAATTCTAACCTGTAGCCCAAGTAAGACAGACTGCTGGGAGGGAACACAAGCCCTTCTCCACCATCTACTGACCTCAGGCTATGAAGTCTTCTGGAAAAAGTCACAAATATGCAAGCAGAAAGTACATTATTTGGAGTTTGATTTGGAAAAAGGAATTAGGCACTTGGACACTTAGAGAATTCATGTGTTTCATTCCAAGGCATAAAAATAAAAGACAGCTTAGAGAATCTGGGCACTGCAGGCTTCTGTCAGGTTTGGATATGGAGGTTCAAGGCTAAACCTCTATATGACATGCTAACAGGAAAAGAAAATGAAAGAGAGCTGTTGAACTGGACTATAGAACAGACTGAATCCCTCCAGACCATAAACAAGCACTGTTGGCTGCCCCTGCACTAGGCATTCCTGATGTGACTAGGTTCTTCAGCCGGTTTCTTGATGAATGAAGGCACATGGCATCAGGGATCAACTCAGAAAATCAGTTCCTGGGAAAGGCCATTGCATATCTGTCAAAAAGCCTGGACTCTGTGACTAAAGGCTGGCCTCTCTGCCTTTAATCAGGCAGCAACTGACTAAAGAAGCTGACAAGTTAACCCTAGAACAAAATCTAACAGTCCAGGTACCACAGTTTGTTGTAGAGCTGCTCAACAGTCAGGGACATCATTGTCTCTCAAACAGCCATGTCACTCAGTGTCAAGGACTATTCTGTGGAAATCTCTGACTTACTTTTCAGGTGGCCAAACCCCTATGCCCAGCCACCTTCCTGCCCACTGAGCTTAGCTCCCCATACCATGACTGTCTTGCCTTGACTGAAGAGCTTTTTGCTAGCCAGCCAGATCTGCAGTTGGAACCCCTATCTGATGTTGAGTACACCCTGCTTATGGATAGAAGTAGCTCTGTCATGGGTACGCCATGCCAGGCTGGCTGTGCAGTCGTTATAGTGAAAGAGGCACTGGGCCTCTTGCCCCAAACTGGGCTTCTCAGTGGGCTGAACTGTGGGCCTTAATACATGCTCTCAACTGGGCAAAAAAGGAGCAAGGTAAACATCTATACTGATTTGAGTTACGCTTTTCCCACTGTTCATGTCCATGGAATGCTATACAAGGAACGTAGACCTCTCATGGAAGAAAGAAAACAAACTAAAAACGAGGATGATATTTCTCAAGTTCTGACTGAAATTGGAAACCTAAGAAGGCCACCATTATCTATTGTAAAGTCACCAAAAAGTAAAAGACACTGTCACTCTCAGCAATCACAAAGCAGATGGAGTCACCATATTGGCAGCAGAAAGCTCCACCTGGGGGAACAAATGATTTTCTGCATAATCTGGAAGCCTAACATGAAACACCCTCTAACACTGTCCTCATTCTCTGCACTGGGTCCCTCTGTTACTCCAAAGAAGAATTAATTATGTCCAACAGGGAAGGGCCTACATGAGCCCAAGTGGTGCTTGGACTTTACCAGAAATCAGATGATAGTTCCACAGAATTTGGTCTGTGCCTGGATAAAACCTCACCATGACATCACTTCTGGAGAAAAAACTGCTATTGATCAACATCTAAGCTTCTACTATTATATTCCAAAGTCACCCTCGATCTGTACTTCAGTTAGCCAGAGATGTCAAATCTGTGTAAGGACTGGAGCCCCACCTGGACCTAAAACCTCACCTGGTATCCAGCTTTCCTCTTCTGAAGACTCACAGATAGATTTTGTGGATGTTAAGCCATATAGAGGCCACAATATCTCCTGGTACTTGTCTGTACTTATTTTGGGTGGCTGGATGCATTTTCCACTAAGACAGAAAAAGCCACTGAAGTCTGTGGAGTATTATTAAGAGAAACTATCTCTAGATATGAGCTGTTCCTAACTATAGGCAGTGACAATGACCCTGCTTCTGCGGCAGAAATAACCCAGAAGTTAATTAAATAATTAAAAATCAGAATGAATCACATTCTGATACAGATTACAGGTTACAAATTTCTGGAAAAGTTGAAAGAATGAGTACAAAATTAAAGTCAATATTGATGAAATATCACCAAGAAACTTTGGCACCATGGGTAGGTTTGCTTCCCATGGCCTTCCTCAAGATCTGAAGTTCACCTGGGATATACACCCTTTGAAGTTTGTATGGGAGACCCCTACCCATAATTAGGGCTCTCCAGGGAGACCTACATCAGTGAGTAACATATCTCTGGAGGAAGAACTTACTCAGTTAGGAAAAACCTTCCCTCAAATACGTGCAAATATAGCTGAAAGGGCAGTCATCCCCACAGGGTCCCCCTCCCCTTTTTAACCCAGGAGACTTACTGTGGGTGAAAGATTGGAAAAAAGGGCCCATACAATCCACTTGGAGGGGCCCCTACATAATTATTTTGACCACTCCCACAGCAATAAAGGTTTCGTAGGTCCAGATACGGATGTGTCATTCTTGGATGAAGAGAGCTTACCTGGATGACTGCTGGAAAGCCTACCCACATGAATTGACTCCCCTGAAGACAACCCTGAGGAGACAATGTACTCAAAGCCCTGTTCCCATCACTTTGGAAGCTGATGGGTCTATGCATGGCTGAAGCCAGATGAACACTGTACACTGGAACATCTGCCTAAATTGATTCACGTTCTGTTACCTAGCTTGGTTTTTAGTACCTTTCCTCTTGTTAATCTCAGTGATCACCCTGGGTCTCTGGGTTGTGTCCCTAGAGGAGTGTGAAGTCCCCCATCAGGTCACTTTCATTCTCTTCTACCTTGCTGTAACTGTTGGACTATGTACTCTGAACTGCTCTTCCTAGGATCACGATGACTGCCCCGACTGGCTTGTGTCTCCCCCTGTTCAGCTTGCTCAGCCCATATGCCACCACACAAGTTCAGAACACTGGGAGTTCCAAGTCCAGTTAGCTGGTGTAACTGAACCTGATGGGACCCCTCTCAGGCCACGTTATCTCTGTACTTTGAAACCTGCTCCAACATGCTTAGCCCTCTTTTCCTTGGGCTGTGAAGGCTTAGATTGGAAACACAAATATTGCACTAATAATAAATACCTTTGCTTGTGTTGGGACCAAAGACATAAAACAACATTCAATAGAGGTTACTGTAATGAGATAAAAGATTACTTCTCTGATGTTGGGGCTGTCCAGATCTCTACTATCCTGCGTATGGGACATACAATTGACTCACCTCCTTTCTTACAAAACAAATGAACAGTAGTGCTCTCCAAATGATCCTCAGTTTTGGTACCTCCTACACAGCCCTAAATGCCAATATTTCTAAAAATTATCTTTCTGATTAAGTAAAAGGGGGATATAAAAGGGAAATTAAATTTTAAATAAAAGGCTGCTCAGGATGCCCACCAGACCAAGTGGATATGTCCTACAGGCCTGATAACAGAACACTCCTTCTTTTGTGTAAACCCTTGTCTTTACTGCCTCTGTGTAACTGATGGCCTTGCAATGTAACTTCAAATAAAATGGGACTCTTCTCCTTTGTGTAACTCATGCTTGTTTAACTGATGTCCTTGCAATGTAACTTGAGATGTTTAAACTCCCTTAGCAACGCATGATGTCACCCAACCCTCCAATTGTAATGCACCATATCGGCCTTTGTACCTTCCTGCTTATTCTCATTATAAAAGTCTCAAAACCCCGTGGGGGGGCATTGACTCTTTGGGAACAATCTCAGTCAAGTCCACTGATGTGGACTGCCTCTTAAATAAACTGCCTCTTAAATCTTGGTGCTGTTTCTTCCTTGGTTTGGTCTATTTTATGTAACAGTACCAAAGCAGAGAGTTAGTCTTATTGATTGTGAATCTAAGTCATATGTGTAAGAAAATGAAACTGTTATCTAAGTATTGAAGAGAAGGTGTGAAAAGCAAAATATGAAGGAATCTTTTAATCAGTTTAATCAAATAAAATTTCTCTTGTTTGGAAATTACTTCTTAAAATAATGCCTATATTAATCTGTGCAGATTTCTTCACTAGATAATTACTGGTGACCTCAATAATAAGGCACTAGAAATAACCTTCAACTTTTTCCTGGGAGGTTGTCAATATGCAAAAGGACATATGCCACCTGGAAATAACAAAATAGAAAGTTCTTCCTTTTGCTCTTTCCCCGTAGCCCTGCAAAGTACTATTTGTGCCAAAAGTTACATTAATATTTGGATCAATTCCTAAGAATTTAAAATGAAATTGATTCATAGAGAAGCTTTATTCAACTAGGTAACAGCACTTATAGATCCATTTTTAAAAGAGACAAGATAAAACTGGTTTTGTGTGATTAATTTCACAAGGCAGGGCTGCCCTCTTGAAGCTGGAGGGTATGTTCTCACTGTTTGGTGTTAAAGACCATTAAAGTAGTTAAAGCTGTGTTCACTATTGCATAAGACAAGTCTACTTGTTAATAATGCTGGTCTTGAATTTTCCAAATATACTTCTACTTTCCCTGAATTCCACGAGTCATTTACTTTCTGAAATGAATCCCATGTATTCTTCCCTGCCCGTGGCGTTTTGGCAGCCTCCAGGCCCATTCTGTTGGATTGTTTTTGGACTGACATCAAAACCTGGAGAAGCTGGTTAGGTAGTTTGATTTAAATTTTTAAAAAAATTATGTAGTGAACAAACTTCTTTGTAAGGCTAAAGGTACACTGCTAATTTAGGGAGAGAAGAGCTGGTAAACACTTCTTCAAAGCAATTAAAAAAAATTTCCCTTTATGGAAAGAGATATAAAGGATTCACATTTTATAAATACAATGTTATTTTAAGAAGAGAAAGTAAAGGGATTTTAAGTTCCATCAGGTCTTACGAGAGATTGTTGATGAATTTATGCTATTGAAACCTCCCCCTTTCTCCTTCATTCCTGAGAGACATGGATATAATTATAGAGTATGAAGTAATAGAATATTAACCAAGTGCTGTTAACTGAACAGAAGCCCAGATAAGAAACTGAAGACACAGCTTTGTGCACAATATGCCTTTGGCAACTCAAGGGGTAAAACATCACAGATGTTTACCAGGCAGAGATAGATGGCATGGGATATGGGTATTTTTAAAAAATAATAAAATATCTATAGATGAAGATAGTAGAATATATAGAAGCAATACAAGGTCATGAATCTGTGACCTTAAATTTCTCTGAGAGGGTTATGAAAAGGGTGGAGAAAAATACCTTCAGTGGTACTTGGACCGAAAGATCCATTTTGGATGTGAGTAAATCTTTTCCACGGAGGTACCTGTCCTTCAGCTATAAGTAAGAGCGGACTTGCATGATTCTGGGACAGAATGAGCAGACAGCACTTTGAGAAAATCATTAATTTGTAAGAAGTCAATAAGAGCTAAAGAAAAAGTGAGATATAGAACAGTTGGTTCCACTGCAGAATAGCTTGTATGGGACAGCCCCTGTGCTTAGCACACAGCATTTACTGAGCACGTGTTTGAACCACATTTCTTTATAGCATGTGAAGAGTAAGCTTCATAAACCAACCCTGAACAAGAATACAGTCTGTGGACCACCTGGAAGAGCCTTGCTCCGACTCTTCCCTCTCTATCACACCACCTCCTGACGGCATTGCTCTGCCGCGGCTGGGGTCCCAGCCGCTTTTAAGATCGAGTTCCACATGCGATGCAGGAAGGTCAGTTAAGTTTGAATTTGCGCATTTGTCCATTCAGCACGTATAGCTTGTAAGGGCTAAATCTAATAAAATGTGAAATATTTTGAAATTGTTAATGTGGAGAACAGTATGGTCAATTTGAGTCCCACCCCAGCAATTAGTTCCTTCTGCTTCACACTTACAACAAATTGGCAGGGAGCACAAGGGAACGCGTCAGTACAGTTTCCCCGCCTTGCAGGAGGCATCAGGAGTAATGGCCCATTTGTTCTTTGTTTGTAACATTTTTCAGGGTACTGGAGATGGAGCCCAGGGCCTCACTCTCACATGCTGTGTTAAGTACTCTCCCACCGAGGCACATCCCTGTACCACTAGTCTCTTTGGTTCGCCTTTCTCTGTTTTTTGAGACAGGGTCTCACTGTGTAGTCCAGCCTGAACTCGAACGTGCAGTATTCCTCTTGGCTCGGTCTCCCAAGAGCTGGGATTACAAGCGTGCACCACTACACCTGGGCCTTTTCTGTTTAATTTTGAGACGGGATCTCACTGTGTCCAGGCTGGGCTCAAAGGTGCGATCATCTCACCTCGCCCTCCTGAAGAACCTGACAGCCTGCTCTCCTGCTTGTTTTGGCAGCTGGTTTTCTTGTGAAAGTCTCTACATGGTGATGACAGTGAATTTTGAAACGAGTTTCATCATCTGTTGGCTTTCTTCTATGTGAAACTTGGGTCCTGGTAGCTGTGGAAGATATCGCTCTCCCAAGGGAGAACCCAGCAAGTAGGTTTTTCAACATTCCAATTCTTAGTTGGATACGGCATCGGTTTATAGACAGTTTCTGTAAGGCATATTTTCCAGTAAATTGTGAATAAAGAGATAATAGTGATTCTCACCCTTTTTTTATATTAAAAATTATCCCACTGCTTTATTAAATATATAAATGGAAACAAAACCCAACAATAAATAACATTTCATATTAGTCAAGGTAGCAAATGTGTTTTAAAATTTTAGTATCTAATGCTACTGATGATGCATGATGCAGGCCCTGAAAAGAATATAAAGTTTTTTAAAATTTATTTTTAAAATGACATAAAGTGACGTGTTTTTGGCGTCTAACATGATTTTTAAACACATACTGTGTTGTAGAATGGCAAAATCAAGTTAGTTAAAATTGCATTACCTTAAATGTTTGTGGTGAGAACAATTAAAATCTATTTTCTTAGCAGTTTTCAAGTATACAGTGTATTTTTATTGAATGTAGTCAGTGTCTTTATTTCCTTAATTAAAAGTGCTCCCTACCTGCTGGCTGCTGGGCCCATGTACCGTGTACGGAGGGCGGCTAACTCTTACTCGGGCACCGAGACTCATCGGCTTGCCCTGCTCAGGGACGCTGGTTTGGGAAACTTTCCCTCTTTCTTGAGGCATTTCCCCTCTCTACTGCTGAGAGAGTAAGATGATGTTATCATTTCCCCCATCTGTTGAAAATGATGTTTGACCCGTCATCCTTCAGCTATTTCTTCATTTCTACCTGAAATCATCAGTCCTTGAAATAACTGCTATGCTTGTGGCCTCCAGTACCAATGAGTCTTGATCTCTGGAATCCTTGACTGGGCTTTTGCTCCACTATTTCACAAACCTTGCCTTGCTAAGGTCACCAAGAGCTCCATTCTGCTAATGCTGAGGACAGTCCTTGCCCTCAGAGGTCGACGAGGGTGACTCTTCGGTTCTCTTTGGCTTCCAGATAGGTCATTCCTGGTTTTTCTCCTATGTCTCCCACCTTATTTGCGGCAATCAGTGCTGATGTCTTGATGGAGACTACTACAAAGAGACTCTGAGAAGGATTTAAAATTAATCAACTGGCTTTCTATGTTTACTTGTGAGTCTGTCCCAGGCATAGGCCCCTTGTCTGGAGATAGGCAGCACGTTCATAGTAAGTGAGCTTCTAGGAATCACCAGTCTGGGCTGAGGCCTGTAGTGGCCTGTGATGCTGTGACTTCTGAAAGGACAAGATAAGGCCACAGCTAACCCCAATTAACTGTAACTCCAGGTGTCTCCTTCCTGCTACGAATGTCAACCTGGAGATAAGGTAGTCCTCCTAATTAGCATAATTCACTACTTGGCGAAGTCTTTGTACTGACTTCCAAGGTTCTGCTCTCCTCCCGACTTTCCTCAGTATTCCCTTCCTTTGTTGGGAAATCCAAGTAAATACTGCTGTCCAGAGAAGTGCTTTGTCTCAGTCCCTAGAGAACTGTGAATTCTGCGAGAAGGTTTTGGTCCTGCTGCAGCCTAAAATCATACTATTTGTTTCTATATTTAGCCTTCACCATCCACTTATTTGGGAGGTTGCAGGCCTGGTCGGTCTCCAACACTGTCTGATTATTCTGACTTCTAAGCACTGAATGTGCCAGTCTTAGATTTTCTGACCCATTTTCTTCTCTTCCTATACTTTATTGCCTTTAGGATCTTGTTCTATCTCTACATCGATGTCTCTCAAATTGACATTTGTAACCCAGCCGTCCTCTTTGAATGCCTGTTTCCTTAAATAACTACCAATTTGGTGGCTCATCAGTACCTCCTTTGCTGCTAGACTTTTCTCTCTACTGCTGTCACCAAGGACAAATAATTGTTTCCTGCTTAACTACGGCTCCTTCTGTGTTGGTTTGGGGTTTATTTTTTCAAGGGGAACAATATATAATACAGGACATATGTTTTGTATGATTATTTATAACAGTCACCCAAAGAACGATATACAAAAGAGTGCAGGAAATCTGTCCTCACACTAAGACAAAGGAATCCAGCTGAAGGTCTGGATCCTGTGATAATGTCCCGCATGAGTCCAGCTGAAGACCTAGAGCCCATAACAATGCCTCCCACGAATCCAACTGGAACCCCAGAGCCCATGACAACATCTCATGCAGATCTGTTTCATGGACCTGTGCTGGGAAGGCCCAAAGGTCAGTGGTGGAATCTAGGAAGTCTGTGCCAGCAGGATAAAGGATCTGTGCTAGCAGGCTGAGGGATCTGCACTGGAGCTGGGAAGCGATGCTCAGGAGAACTAGGGTCCCTTGAAAGGTATCTCAGCCATCCTCAGCAACAGTGAGGTCCTGAGCTCTTCTGATGATCAAGATGGCCGAGTTCCCATCAAAGAAGCCAACGCAGCAAGCTTTTCTAGGAGAGCAACAGCGCACCATCTTCCCCTCCGGAGCCAGGAAGCGATGCTCAAAGTGAGGATCAGAGTTCCCTTAAAGTGAACTGAAGTTATTCCCAGTGCCACTGAGGTCCTGAGCTCCTCAGAGGATGAAAACAGCCAGTTCATCAGGAAAGCCAGCATGACGAGTTCCTCCAAAACAACCAACGGCTTCCACCCGCTCCAACAGCCTTTGTCTGCTCCCAACCGCCTGAACATTTCCTTCACAGTCCTGCCTTTTATGCTGCTGTCAGCAATCCCCGGGGGGGGCCTCCCACACCCAGCACCGCACTTGCTCCGTACAGCTGGGGTTGACCACCGATGGCCATCATTCCATTGCGCCTTCCTAGGTCGTCTGCCTGTTTCGGCCCTTGTCTTCCTCCAGTCTGCTCTGGAGATGGTTGTCAGAGACTTTCTTTTATGCATGTAGAGCATGTCCTGTTTGCCCTTGAAAAACTGCAACTTCTCTTCAGCTATTCAAAGTTCAGGCCCACATTGGTTAACCCTGTTCACCTCTGGCCCGTCCCTAGACCCCTTCAAGGGCTCGTTTCACTGGCCACCCTGGCTGCCTTGCTGTCTCTCACCAGTCAGCTCTTGGACTTGATGCTTCTTCCCCTCCTTGGAATCATCATTTTTTTTAGTTCTACTTGACTCCAAGTTCCTTAACCTCCTTGCTCAGAGGTCAGGTCACTGGTGAAGTCTCCCTGGTGGCGCTATTAAAACCATATTCCTCCCTCGCCAGTGTGTTGCATTACCTGTTCTGGCTCGTATTCTTCCTCAGTACTCACTGTATTCTAAAACATACAGAAGGCACATGGATTTCTTTATCCTCTCTGTCCCAGCACTTTTGTGTGTAAACTCTCTGAGGTCAGGATTTTCTTTTTTTTTTTTTTCTTTTCTTTTCTTTTTTCCCTTCTTTTATCTTATTACTATGACCTCAACACCTAGAAGAATGCCTTGCAAATGTAAGTGATCAATAAATCTTTATTAAATGAGGGAAAAATCAGGCTTTATTCTTTAGCACATGGGCAGCTACAGTGGGACAAAATATTTAGAATCAAGAATTAAACTAGCTGTTTTTCAAGAATGTCTTTTCAAGCCAGCTATGGCAATGCATACTTGTAATGCCAGCACTCAGGAGACTGAGGCAGGAAAATTGCCAACCTGAGCTGCAGAGAAAATTAGAGACTAGCTGGATTACATAACAGGACTCTATCTCAAAACACCAAACACAAACAAACAAAAACAAAGACAAACAGAAAGCAAAGGTTTGTTAGAGTAAATTATTTTTCCTCAGTTTGTGCTAATGGTTTTGTACAACTTTTATTGTAAATTATACTGTAAACATAAGTAGCGACAATTTAAATCGGTGTAATAATGAATGCTAATAAAAACATGGTTTTCATCTGAAGTACTGATAGGGTTGTAAGTACTAAAATTCCATGTATATTAGGGAGACAATACCATGTTTATACATGTGAGTCTTATTTATTTCACTTATGAGTATGTTCTCTAGTGGCATCCATTTACCTATAAAAGCCTTAAGTTTATCTTTTTTTATAGCTGAGGAATATTCCATTATATAAAAATACCACAGCTTTTTTATCCACTCCTCAGCTGATGGGTATTTGGGTGGTTTCCATGAGTAAATGAAATCTAAAAGTTGCAATAAGTAGTGTGACAGGGCAAGAAACTGCTCAAAAGGAAAAGAATGACTGGGATGAGAGAAAGGAGAAAATGAAGAAGGAAAAAAATACACACACACACACACACACACACACACACACACACAAGATAGCTGGGATAATTGTACTATTAATTTCTATTGCTGTCTTGAACGGAACAGTTGATAATTGTTTAATCATTTGTACGTCTGAATTTATTTATCTGAGTAATCAATATGAAGATAACAGTACGTAATACAACAACCATTATTAATTTCTTTCACCTTATCTGAAATTCTGTAATTCTTTTCATTGTTATTATGTTGCTTCGTTTATGTCTGTTCTTCATGTTAATATCTTAGTTCTTTTATCTTTAAAAATAAAATTAAAAATATTCCATTTATATATTTTCATGTGTTGAAGCATGTTAAATAGAAAATTATGTTGTTTTATATAATAGTATATTACATATATGATGATATACTTAACTTTATTCTTTGCAAATGCTTTTTAGATTCTTTCTGAAAATGAGGAAGTGAAGATGAGGCAGAGCACTGTGCAAGCAAGAAAATAGATGAACTACTATTGCTCCCTACTGGATAAAATGAGACATAACATTTAGAATCATTTATTGACAATTCCTTTAGCCCAGGAAATGCCTAGGAATTTGCTATTTCCAATTTGTCATCTGACCTTATAATGTTGTGTTAACATTTCTACTTAATATTGAAAGTACTAATCACTAGTTAAAAATCCTTACATAAACCTTGTACAAAAATTACATGACCAATGAAGTTTTGATAAAAGTGTCATTAGCAATCAAAATGCAATTGAACTGAGAAGTTGTATCCTGTCTACATCTATCAAATCAATAAAAATTTGAGAGCAAATTACTGAGACACATAATGACGCCACTGAAACTTAAAAGCGTTATGCTGTTATATAAGTTAAGAAAAACAAAACAGTGGTGACAGAAACCAGGACAATGGCTGTGTGGGATGTGGAGTAAGGGATTCATTGAGAAGATCTTATCAGCAGTCAAGTTGGGTAGAAATCAATAGGCAGTCAGAGGGGGACAGTCTCTGGAGGAAATCAGTGCAAAAGACGAGAACACATCAGAACTGTGGCTGTGGTACATCTGAAAAAGGCAAGGACTCAAGAGTAAAGTTACTGTCCCGGTGGGTGGCGCACGCCTGTAATCCCAGCACTCGGGAGGCTGAGGCAGGAGGACTGTTGCAAGTTTGAGACCAGCCTGGGCTACAAAGTGAGCTCAAGGTCAACCTGAACTGAATAGCAAGACCCTGTTTAAAAAAAAAAGAATAAAAAGGATTAAAGTTACAAGGGCCAGACTTGCATACTTCCTAAAGGGATGAGAGGAAATTTGAGATTAATATATCTTGTCTGCAGGAAACAATTGGACAGTGTGTTCACTAAAATGTCAGTGCGGTTCATGGGTTACTTAATGTGATGGGTTAGCCTTTAGTTTTTTAAACAATCTATGATGTGCATATATTACTTTTAGTATTAAAATATAATAAAGATCAGAGAGGAAGAATTATTGACATTCTCTGTTAAAAGATTTGACACGGCATTCTATGACTTTTACTGAATTAAATTGACTAGGTACAAATCTGTAAAAACTTTGTAACACTAGAACAAGAGATAATCAAGTAATCTACAAATTGCTTCCACTTGTGTACAGACTCATAACATTTAAAAGGAGCTATAAAAATCTGTAACTTTCCAAGCAAATATAAAAATCCGTCATTCAACACATTTACAAGACACTAGGAGCCTTTGTACAGCCTTAAGTGGTTACTAGAATAAAAAGGAAGTGTCAAATAGAGCAAAATAAAATGAAATACTTTTTAAAAAATAGAGCATTAATAAAAGCAAATAGGCTACTTTAAAATGCACAAATATACCCCTAGGGCTGGGAATATAGCTCAGTGGCATAATGCCTTCCTGGCAAGCACAAGGTCCTGAGTTTGATTCCTAGTACCTCCCTCCACCTCAAAAAAAAAAGACAAAATATACTCCTGGAAGTATTTTCTGAGTTAGTATCAGACATGGAAGATTGGATTTCCACACAAATTGTCCGTGTCTGCATGTGTGTTTGTGTGTGTACGCGCGTGAGCGTGTGACATATTTTTAGAGAAAAAATGGGCATACATTTCCCTTATGAACTTGAGGAGTGAGGATGGATGTAGAAGCAACAGTTCTGGAGCCTTAAGATTATTTTTTAAGTTAGAAGTGAGCAGACCTTCTCCAGCCCAAGGGTGCCATTGAGAGCCCTGATGAAGTCTGCCCTTCCCACCCGTACTGTGTTGAAGGCAGGGCCCCTGCCTTCCAGGTCCTCAGCAGAGAAGAAGTGGTGGGCTGGGCTGAGAGAGGCACCCTGTATAACTGGGAGAACGCTGCATACCTTATGTAGACAGAATTCCTACCAAAGCGGGATCCTGATCCTGGAAGGCAGTGAATGCGGTTATGAACAATGAAACCGCTACCGATCTGGCAAGGTCTTCAGGATACAGGGTATGAAGGGGAAAAGCCAGCTGCAGGGTCATGCACAGCCACTCTTTGTGGTGTGAATTTCTGTATCATTGATTTTAAAAGTGGAGACTAAACAAATTGTCTCCAGGAAGGGAAACTGGGTGGCTGGGAGGCAGAGAGAAGGTGGATACAGCTTTCTTTCCATGACAACCCTTTTGTTTCTGTTCTTTTCGATTAAAAAACAAACCATGTATAGATAGTCTTTGAACAAGAAAAAACGAAAGTCACAATTAAAAAGTTCTGCTCCGCAAATTTTCTCATAATAAAGGTCATTTCAAGCTCTGTTTGATTCCCTTGTTTTGAATTGCACTGTGCATTTATTGACGTTTCTGACTAGGTTTTTGATCAAGCTCGGTCTCCATTTATTTTTTTATTTTTTGATGGTGATGGAACGCAAGGCCACAGCACGACAGACACTGCTCTACTGCTGACCGACGCTAACAGCCTTAGGCTGTGCCGTTTTAGAACTTCCTCTACAAAGTTTCTGAAATACCATGTCATCAAAGAAGTGATTTATTTCATTGTGTTAGAATAAGTGAAAGTAAACAATAGTTGTTTCTACTTTAAAAATATCAGATTAAATCGTGGGATGAAATTTTGTCTTCTGTGGGCGGGTCTTAGCCTTTTTACTATGTACATAATGTTACATAATCACGCTCTAGCTGTGTGCAGTGTGAAAAGGCTGACAACCGAGGTTATAAGTAGGTCTTCTCTTCATCCTTTGGAGTTCATGTTCCTGAAAGCTTGGGAAATAATAACTGTTATAACCTTCTATAATGGGTTGAACTGTGTCCTATAAAACTCATACGTGGAGGCGCTAATTCCTTACCTCAAAATGCACCTTATTTGGAAATAGGGTCATTCAGATGGAAGCAGTGAAGATGAAATCATACTGCAGTAGGGTGGGTCCAATCTAGTCTGACGGATGTCTTTATAAAAATGTGCACACAGGGAGAAGACCATGTGAAAATGAGGGCAGAGAGATCAGGGTGACGGTTCTACAAGCCAAGTTTTGCTGCCAGAAATTGCAGCAAATGACCTAAGCAAGTGGAGAGGCGTGGAACTGAATCTCACTCTCAGTCCGCAGAAGGAAATAAGTCTTAAGACATCTGATCTTGGACTTCGGCCTTGAGATTGATAGGTAGTTTCTGTTGTTTAAGCCACCTAGTTTGCAGTGCAGTACTTTGGCACAGTAGCCCTAGCCAGTTAGAGAAATCTGTCCTGACCTGTGGGGTGTACCTTCTGAGATCCTCCAGCAAATGACCAAAACTGTAGGTATGACCATACCCTGTATGTGAGGTGTGATAAAAATACAGCGAATGTTTAAATTTTAAAATTTATTATAGTAAAAGACCCACTGTCATTAATCACCCTCAGCTTACTTCAGATAAATCTATCCCGTGGTCCTTGCCACTTCCTGCAGCCATTTTGGAAGTCCTCTTTTGTGTCTTTAATTGTGCGGATGCGGTCACCTTGATGCCAGAATCAGTTTTAAAAACTTACCTTCCATGGTCATGTTGACTTTGGGGAAGATTCAGATGTTGCACAGTGACAGACCTGGTAAGTACTGTGGGTGGGGACGTGCGTTTTGAGGAGCCTGCCTTTCTGTCGCATGGCACTGAGCAGCTCTCACTGTGTATCTGCTCACACGTCATAAAGACAGAAAGCGGGCTTTGAGAAGTGCTTCCTAAAGTGGCAAGAATGATGGCAAAGGTGTCTGAAGCCAGGGAGACTATTCTGAGGGTGGTTAATGTCAACGTGTATCTATTGTAATAAATTTTAAAAATTTAAACATTCACCGTACTTTTCAAAAATACCTCATATGCTGTTTTTCCTATACAAACATACCTATGACAACACTTATAAATTAAGCATAATGAGAGATTAATAACAATAACTAATAATGAAATAGAACAACAATAATAATGCAGTGTAACAAAAGATATTTAAAACATATGAATTATTATGACAAATTTCCATGCAGTATGTTTGGACTGCAGGCGATTTCAGGTAATGGGAACCATGGAGGGAAACCTGGCGGGCAGGAGGGGACCAGTGCAACACACATGCCAAGCCGAGTGGGATCAAGCAGCAAATTAATCTTAGAAAAATATTTGTAATGGCCAAAGGAGATGCTGTGTGTAAATAGTAAAATTAAGAGCATCTACTTTCAGAATAACGAAGAGCTTAAGAGCAATTATCAATAGCTTAATACTTAATTAAGCATTGGACACATCTATTTGCTATTATTAATAACACACAACTCCAGACTAAGTTTTAAAGAAGAGTTTTAAGCTCATGGTTCTGGACCAAGAATCAGGTCCAGCGACTGCATCTGGCCCCTGCCCCTCTCGCATTTGCTGAGGGAGCCCTAAGAAGCACAGGGTTTCACACAGCCTGAGAGATGCAGCGCGTGTGACCCCTCTGTTCTTTCTCCCTCTGCTGTTACCACCACCAGAATTTCTATTGTGGGTTCCACTCTGACGCCCTGGTTTAACCCTAATCACTTCTCAAACACCATAGTTGGATAAAGTTTTACCCTCTTAATTGCCCACAATATGAATTCAGCTTCAACACATGAGTCTCCGGGGAGAGGGGCACACAATTAATGTCCAGAACACTGCAATCACCAACTGTATCTGCCATCCCTGGTGCTTGGTGATTACTTAGGTTTTCCTTAATTCTCCCAACAGTTTACAGGTGTGATGTAGTTCTCTCCATTTGACAGGGGAAGACACAGCCTCAGAGCAGTAAGCAACCGTCCTGAGGGGCATTGCAAGTGGAGCATAAACTCAGTATTTGGACCCAAGTTTGACAGACTGTCAAATTAAGAATTGTTAGACTATAAATTCATCAACTGTAATTTCAAGATATTGCATGATGATTCAGTCCCTAGAATCTCAAGAATGGAGCTTACTGGTTTTTCATGCACACACACACCTGCCTGTGAGGTGGATGGTGGGGGCCTGAGCTTCTACTCAAAGGTAGAAGTGTCCCTGATAAAAAGTGATTTTCTATGAGACGCTAAAGAATGTAGAAATTTATGCATCTATTTTTCATCATCCTGAGGATAGAGGGAAAGCTATGCCAATGGAGAACCTCAGTGATATCTGGTGATTTTGTGACCTGAAATCAATTTATCAAATCAAGTGAACTTTTCTGAGAAACAGTCTTTTCTGTTTCCTTGTACAGAATCTTTGGGGTACTTAAAATTTCTGGGAAGATTTCTAAGGCTTTTATGAAAGCCATCAAATTTAAGCGTGTATAACGTTAAAGTTTATAATTTAATCTAACCCATATGACATTTGACCACAAGAAAATGATATGTAAGTTACGGTACTTAGTGAATGTTTTGTAGAGTAGAAGAAACAGTTCTCCTGCCGGTCATGTCTTGCTCTGTCCACACGGTAGGGGAAGACTTGTTTTTCTAATTTCAACATATGCTGCATTTCAAGGTACATCTCTGTTCAAAAGAAAAGCATTTTTACTTTAAATACTAGATATCTCATTTACCTTCCACTCTTTTATTTATTCTAATGTAATTTTGTAATGTTCTTTTCCTAAAGGAAAAGAAGTAGCAAAAATAAGTAGAGTCAGGCAGAAAAGACATAGATTTTTTTTTAATAAAAATTCATTATTTTATAAAAATGCAAGTCTAGCAAATTGTGTGCGTTAACGCCCCATCGCAGTAGTGTGTTGGACTCACAGTCTTCCCCCACATATTGTGTGAGATTTGGATTTTTGCCCTAAAATCATGCCTTTTGATCATCATTTTTCCTTTATTTGTGTTGTGTAGTAGCATATGTGAATAAATATGAAAAGCTGTTACAGGCTTCTTTTGGGGGAATGGAGAGTTTCTGTAAGTCACTTTCACAGTAGCATTTATTTCCTGGTTTCTTTAGGTGGTTGTTGACTTCTAATTTACTAATATAAGTTCTCTAATGAGTTGGCTGGGGATCTCTAACCCTGTTCTGTCTTCGGCACTGCCCAGCCAGTGACTGGTTCTGCAGCATAGCAAAGCATTTTAAACAAACCTCCTCTGTTCATCCACACTCCCTTAAAAAAGCTCTGAAACGGATCCAGGTGCAGATGGCTAGGTCTGACCAGTGTTTCCAGCCCGCTGTAACATCCAGTGCTGCCGTCTTTTTCCACAGTGCGATGGATGGAGTGGAAAGAATATTAATCATCAAGCACAGAATTAATGCATTATCGCTCCTGGAGAGCCAATCATTTAAAAAACAATTTAGCACCATAAACTAGGTGTTGTTTTAGAGAAACATGAAATAAAACAGAAGAAATCTATTTTCTAATGATTCAGCTGCTTGGTTCCAAAAAAGGCTTTGCACTGGGCTGTCAGATGGTCTGTTTTTAGAAATACCTGAACCTGTAGTGTGCCTGGAAGCAAAAGAGACGACACCAGGAGAGAATCAGGGTCATGATCCTTTTCTTCTTGCTGGTTGCCATTCATTGCCTAAATCCTTCCCCAGCTTTTTTCTTTTTCTCTTTTTACATTAAGTATGCTACTACTATTGAATTGTGTAGCTCCACAAAGATTGGGCTACAAATTATAGAATCAACTTCATGGGTTATTTTTAAATTTCCTATTTCTGATGATGGAAACTATGCCCTGGAGCCTTGAATATTATCTCAGTTGAGGCTGCTATAGCGAAGTAACACAGACATAGACTAGGTGTCTAAAAACAAACATTGATTCTACAGTTATGAAGGCAGAAAAGTCCAGGGGGAAGATGCCGGCAAGTTAGCTGTCTGCGGTGGGTCCACTTCCGGTCTGCCTTTGGGTGGCTGCCTTCTGGTTGTGTCTGCCCATGGCTGGAGCTCAGGTATATCCTGGCAAGACACAGAGCGGGAGAGGGCGGGGCAAGCCCCTATAGGGCTCTAGTAAGGGGGAGACCGTACAAAAGCGATGACTACGCATAACCATGATTTCCCTAAAATCCTTAGAAACGTCAGAATCTTCCCTGCTAGCAGTGACCAAGATCTGTTAGTATTCTGTACATGGAAACAAAGGATTCTTAAAGTAACTAAAATGGTATTCAGTGCATTTTTATTTAGATTTTAAATTTAAATTTATATTATTGTAATTTCTTTAGTGCTTAGCACCGTGCTTGTCACTGGACTGTACTCAAAAGTCTGAGGGGAGGGCTGGGGCAGAGCCCAGTGGTAAAGTGCTTGTGCGAGGCCCTGTGCTTGGTCCCTGGCACCAAAATTTTGTTTTGGTAGATTAACAGACAAATGTAAACCTGATATATTTATATATTTAATTGCCTTATAAATGTCAGCAGCAAAAAGTTGAGAGCTAATTCTTAAAAAATTGTTTTCTCAGGTGCTCCATAAGCCCACCTCTTACCTGAAGATATAGCTCAATGGCACAGCACTTGCCTGGTAAGCACAAGGTCCCAAGGTCCTTAGTTCAATTCCCGGTACCAAATAAATGAAAACGAAACCCACCTCTTAACATAAAATTGTTATAGAGATTCTTAAGTTATTGCGGTTGTAAGTTCCTTCCTAAGTAAGTTGATAACTAAAAGAAATCTAATTTCTGTTCATAATTTTTTTTTGCTTTTCCTCTTTGGCTACTTGCTAACAATTTAAAGGAGATGGAGCACTGAGAGGTACTTCAACTTTCAGTAGGCTGCGTTAGTGCCTGCGACCTAGTGATCTCTTGATTTGTTTGCTTGAGAGCTGCTTACTCAGTAAAGGAGCAACTACCACCAGTGAAGAAAAAGCCCTTCTTTGGTTACAGGTGCAGGTTCACTAACACTTTCACTAATGCTTCAAAAAAAAAAAAAATCCAGAATCTTGGCCAGATAATCTTGACTTTGTCAAGAGACAATTTTTCATGGATTTCTTGTGCTTTTGTATGTATTATACCAGTTTCATTCCTAAATATTTAAGAATGTTTTTCATGGCAAATAGTCTTAGGAGACAGTGACGTTATCTCTCTCATGTAGAAGGTTGATTTGTTAGTCATCCGTTCCATTTTTACAGGAACCTCCACCATTCAGATTCTCATCACTTGGACAATTAAACAACACTGTACCAATTAGTGCTGTCCTGACTCCTTGTGCCCAGTCTAATACTAGACACTAGAGACCTGATTCATTAGGACTGGTATGATGCCCAAGAACCTGCATTTTTGAAGGACATTGTACAGCAGGAGTGGGTGGTTCATGCTGATGTATGGGATTAAATCCACTGTTCTTGGGTAGCTCTTGGATGCCAGCTCCATCTGACTGCAGCTTCTTCCTAACTGCTCCTTGTATGAGAACCTCTGCTTTTGCCAGACCGCGGGGTATTGTTCCCCAAGCCCACAGTGTGCAGGAGCTTTTAAGCTGTGACCAATGAGTGGCCCTCTGCGGTACTTCAGGAGTTTGAAAGCCAGATATCCACCCAGTTAGACTGTTTTTTCTTTGTGTATCTTTAAAAGAAAACTTGTGGGAAAATGTTTTTGTTAAGATATAGAATTATGCTATTGTGATATGGTTTCATTTCACATGCTTTGTACTGTAGCTGATTATGAGCAGATAATTTATTATGTCCTAACATCTGAGATTTGTTGATGTGAATTAAAGTGAACTTGGCTTGTCATCATGCTTATTGATCTTTTGTGTTAGATGCTATTGGGTCTAATAAAGTTAGAAAATATCAAAGAAAATATGATCTTGAATATAGTAGCTTGGAAAGTCTAATCACTTCTAACCATCCTCCAAATGAAAAATATATATACTTACCACAATGAAGTGTGGCTTAAATGTCCCTGGTTTAAATGTCCCTTTCTGAATGCCCAAGTGACCTTCCTCTGTCCTTCATCAAGTAGGTGCATCTCTAATCCAGCAGGTGGCTGTGATTGCAGGCAAAGTGTCTCAACAGAAGATGAAAAATTAACACCTAATATTTTCTTCATCTTCTCCCTATCTGTGGGTGGAATTTGTAATCTTAACTCACACTGATGTTACAGTTTATACCTAGAGCTCCCCCCAAAGCTTCATGCACTCAAAGGTGGTGCTTTGGAAGGTGACTGGATTATGAGATCTTAGAGCTGACTTGCTCTTAGGAGATGGGTCTGGCTGAAGGAGTGGATCACGGGCCCATGACCCAGAAGGGTTTTTCTCCCTCCCCAGTGCCTCCTTGGGCGCTCTGCCTCTGGGCCTCGGTGATGTGAGGAGCTCTCCTCTGCATGCCCCTCCACCATGCTGCCCTGCCTTGGAGTCCTCCAACCATGCAAGAACTGAAGCGTTTACAAACTGAAAGCCAGAACAAACCTCTTTTCCTTCAAATTGGAGGTGTTAGGTATTTTGTCAGAGACGAAGAAAGTGACTAAGACCTTTAGCTTCCCACACCTGTCTGTGACACAATATGTTGAAGGACAATGAAAAAAGGCAGGCTAAGCTTTGTGCTCTAAATCCAGCCATTCCTAACCAGTCAAGGACTTCTGGCTAAGAGCCCAGAGGCCACTGTGAATGTTAGATCTACCTAAAATGACACAGATCTATATAAAAGTGCAAAACTGTCTCCTAGCAAGGAACCACTGGCCCCAGCCTCTGATCTCCCTTATCTGGCTGTGATATGCAGGCAGATACTAGACCCATGGGCATAGCACAGTAGAAACAAAAAGGGCCAGCAAAGGGAGGTCCACACCACCAACGGGATCACAGCAGGTACTTTTGTTGGTATTAATGGAACTTTTATTGCAGAAAACTTCCTACAGGTCACATGTCCAGCCTAGGTTTAGATGGCAGAAGTTTGTTGTCCTTAAGATCTAGAAAGATGCGATTTAGCCTCTGCTCTATACTCTGGAAAAGCTCCGTGCAGTCCCAAGGTCTCTGTGACATCTCCAAGGGCAAATGTGCTCGGGTCCTCTCAGAACTACTTCCCTGACTTTGTTTAACCTTGTGTCCTCTATTCTGCAATTTGTGGCTTTTGTTTTAAGTCTTCTCTCACGTTAACTGAGTGTGTGACTTAGCTCTTCGTTGTTTTAAAATTCCATTTGCCGTGTATGAACATAGAAGGAGTCTTATTGCAACATTTTAAACAAAGTAAGATGTGGTATTTTATTAGGGTCCCCACTGCTGAATCTGATCTCCTTTCCCCTACTTCTCTCCATTCTTTTCTTCTCCTTCTCATTTTCTCAGAGGAAAATGAATCAAATACTCTATTCTCACCTCCAATACATTTCCATTTGAAATCCTCACCTCCTGTCCTTTTGAGTCAACCGTCATGAGGTCTCTCAGACTCACTTCTGGCCTGTCTTCTGCACAGGTCCCAGGAGTGGCTTTGAAGCATCCTGTTATTACAGGAGCACCAAATTAGTTTCTCAGGTCTGGAACACAGGAGATTTTTCTGTGCTTTACCAAACATGTGTTTATTATAAAGGCAATAAAACTCTCTTGAGTGAGAGCAAGCTGAAATTGCTACCTTCGCTTTTGACAAATACATAACAAATATCAAGAATTCGGATACGGTTTTGGTGCCCAAGTTCCACTCTCATTCTTCCTTATTATGGAGTTCTGGTTGAGCACAATACACACGAGAACTGGAAAGAAAACAACCTGCTCGTTTATTAAACAGGCATCACTTGGCAATGTACCAGGCATTGTCCGGGATCCTCAATCCCATGCTTACCTTGTGTCACTGAGGCACAGCCTTGAGGACTGCATTTCTCAGACGCTCCTGTCACTGATTTTCTGGTAAGTTCTTTTGGGGAGAGGGACTCCCATTCCATGAGGAGGAGGGAGAAGATGCAGCCTTCTGGCTTCTGGATCCAGCAGCAATAGTGACACGCATCTGTGAATGCCGCAGGGCGTCAGTGGCAGGAATAGTGACAGAAGCAGTGACTGTGATCCCCGGAGTTGCTGTTCCACTGCTTGCCACAGAGCAGCGCACCTCCCTGTAGGTCTGCCGCTCCGAGCGATGTCACGTACATCTCCTGTAGGTCTCCAATCATCTGCATTAAAATCTTTTTAATTTTAAATAACTAGAATAGTCTTACTTTTCTGTTTGAATCCTTGATCAATACTCTTTACACAAGATTTTCCTGGGAAACTAAATTAGAGCGCAGGAGGAGTTATCCAGACCAAAGGGTAAGCAAGCGTTTTGGAGGAAAGGTGGGCAGGTCTGTAGAGGTTTTGACTAGATTTATCACCTTAGTCTCAGGAAATGCTGTTGGAACACAGGAAGCGTTGACCACTTACTCCTGAGAACAGGGACACATACGTGTACAGATGAGACTAAAGAAACACAATGGAAGAGAAGCACTGAAATGTGACTGCAGGCTGTGTAAGAAGAAGGAGGCTCATCTGCTAATCAAATACAGGCTGATGATCCGTCCTTTGGGCATCCTCTCCTTCTTGTGGGAGAAAAAAGCGAGGGATGCTGCATGCTGCGCAGCTCTTGAAGTTCCCAGTGGGGAAGACTGGCTAGAGGATGGAGAAATAAAGTAAGAGACAGAAGGCTGAGGTCAGGTGGAGTCCTCTCTCCAGCTTGGAGGAAAGGAGCCACGCAACCATCATAGTGCATTGATTTATGTGCTCAGGAGGTTGATGGCAATTTCAACCCCTCTGCTTAGCATCTTTGCATGTGTGCCTGAGAACACCATGTTCTCAGAGCTGGAACAACTTGTTTTCCTGGCTTTCCTCAGGAGCCCTTTGTTCTCAGACCTGCCTTGCTGCACCCCGGTATGTGTGATCAGTTTCCAGCTTCAAGCGGACATGGATGGAAATATCCAACCTTTCATGGGGAAAGCTAGAAATATCCTTTGCTCTGAGTTGTGTTAGAACTCAAAGGAGGCAGGAAATCTGTCTCTGCCCACAGCTGAAGATTCCACTCGTTCGATTATTGTAGCAGAGGGGCTGGGGATATAGCTCAGTGGAATAAGCGCTTGCCTGGCAAGTGCAGGGTCCTGAGTTCGATCCCCAGTACTGCAAAAAAAAACCAAAAAAAAACAAAAAAACAAAAAAAAACACCAATTATTGTAGCAGAGATGAGAAGAGGCCCATGTTGTGAGACACACATAGCGATGAACTAACGAAATGCATTCTTCACTGGCTTTCCCTTTATCACCAACACAAAATCTGGCCTGTTTACTGTGTTTCTCAGTTCTTCCAGTGGGATCCAGGACACCAAACTGAAGTAAAGAGATACCTCATGTCTGATCACTCTGAATTGCTTTGGAGAACATGAAGTTTCTCTTGGGAAAAAGATTTCATTTGTAACAGGTAAGATTTTATATCTACTTGTGTGTGACCCCAAGGAAGTCTTGACTTGACATCATCTAGAATGCTAATTGCACCAGAAAGGAAGGAAGCCAGACAAGTCTAGAGACCTTGATAAAACTACATGCACTGGAAATGCTCAGGCTGACGACAGGGGCTTGAAGCAGGGAGAGATAATTGAGGCAGAATCTCCCCTAAATTATGTGCTACTCTATGTGACTACTGACATTTTCATGGTATTTCACAACTGATCATGGGGCTGCCACATTGGCTTCCTCCACACGACTAACGATGTCTCAGGCAGCCAGTGGCTCAGTTTTGCTGGTATGTGCATGTCATGCCATCAAAGGAGTCCCATTTCATGAACCTCTTCTGGAGACTACAACCACTGGCCATGGTTCCAAAACAGTGCAGTGTTTTGTAGCCAAGCAAAACTTTGCCTGAAAGAATTTTGATTCACTGTGTACAGATGGGGTCCCTGTGGTGTTTGGCACCACGCTTGGCTCTGCTCCTTGTGGCATGTTAGTGAGTCACTAATTTTGACACAGGCATGTGTTGGCATCAACAACCTTGTCTAAAATCATGAAAGAAATTGTGATTATTGTTATGAAAAGTGTTAGATTCTCAACTGTGGCATCTTTTCAAGAAGTTTTGTCAGGAAGTGGGAACCAGAAACAAAGATTTTCTCTGTTCTGTAGTTTACCGGCTTTTCCAAGAACACGTTTTGTAACAAGTGGCTGGATGTCACATAGAAATTCATTTCCGTTGAAAGAAAGAGAAAGTAACTCCATGCTTAGAATAATTTTGCCACAGGAGTAGTTTATTTACAACTTGATTTACCTTGTAAATATGTCTGGTCACGTGCTTATGGGAAGTCTTTTAAGGCTCTGCAGAGACAGCAGGGTGCTGCTAAAAGGTGCAAGGTCTCTGACAAAGCTATCGCTGGGGGTGGCCTGGCATGTGAACTTTCTGATACTCTAGAAATAGACAAGATGAGGAAATACTGATATGTAGGTTCCTGGCAACATAGTAGGGTTTTTCATGTTACTTTGCCCAGAAAACCCTAAAATAGGAATCTGGATTTGCAATTCCTTCCTTGCCAACAAAGATAGCACCAGTGAGTCAGACTTTGCTAAAGATATCCTCACTGATGTGAGGACAAAAGCAAACTCAACTCATAGTCATTTAGAATCCTGTGGAGCTCTGGTGGTGTTCAACACAGACTTATTCTGATCTGGAAAACTGAGTGATGATAGCTCTGTGTGGACAACTGGTGGTCCCCTTGCAACATCCGGCTGAACTGAATCCGCGTGGTGCTGGGCGTGGAGCGCCTACTTGAGGACTGCTGCCAACAACATAAACAAGAGAACCGGAGAGGAAGAAGGGGGCTGTTTGTTCTCCTTGAGGAGCTCGTCAGGCTGGCTGTCCCGATGGGAACTCGGCTGTTCTCGTTGCTGAAAGAGCTTGGGACTCTGTTGTCACTGAGAATGACTACGGTTCACTCAGCATCACTTCCTGGTTCCAGAGGGTAAGATGGTGCCTTGTTCAGTTTCATGGAAATCTTGTTGCACTGGCTGTCCTGATGGGAACTCGGCTGTTCTCATCAGAGGAGCTCAGAACCTCACTGCTGCTGAGGATGGCTGTGGGACCTTTAGGGGAGCTCTGGTGCTTACTTGAATGTTGCTTCCTGGATGCAGCGCAGATCCCTCAGCCTGCTGGCACAGCTCCTTCATCCCACTGGAACAGACTTTCTAGCTTCCACCACTGAACTCTGGGTCCCCCAGCACCTCCTTGAAACAGGCCTGCGTGAGACATTATTATGGGCTCTTGTCCTCCAGTTGGACTCCTGGGGAACATTTTTATGGACTCTAGGCCTTCAGCTGGACTCATGCAGGACATTGTTGTGGGATCCAGGTCCTCAGCTGGATTCTTTGGGTCTTTAGTGTGTGGACAGCTTTCCTGCACTTTCTTTGTATATGGTTCTTTGGGTGACTATTATAAATTATGTGTCTGGTATTAAATTGTTCCCTTGCAAAGCCTGACTGTAATAACACTCTCATTCCAGTTACTTTAGGGAAAAGCTGTAACATTAAGAACTGGATCAAAAATTGCTTTTAGAGAGAATTGCCTTTTAATTAATCATCTTTTGTGTTTTCATAAATGCATAAATAGGAACAATTCTGGCACTTTCTAGCTTCACCCAAAGGTGGGACAGGATGACTGGCCCTCCGTACTCCCAACTTGCTGTTGATATTAAAGAGTCTTTCTTTCTGAGGTACTTTGCAAATCCTGGGATTTTGAGCAAAGGTGGCCCATTTTGGATTGCTATGCTGTATGAACACCCTACTGATGTATGGGCAACAACCCTCTCCCATCAGCAAGGAGAAGAAACAGAGGCCCTCACTGTAGTCATTGAACTTCCTGTGGGTCTCACTGGAATGGCCATGGGCGGTCAGGCTCCCTGTGGAATGAGCTTTGTACACTTGGCTTCCCTCGATGGAACCTTGCTCTTTCACTTGCCACCACCCACCCTCGTGACTCAGCTTCTTCTTTCACTTTCTGTGAGGTAGTGTTCCACAACATGCGCTCATTCCTGCCCCCTCCTTACCTAGACAGCTTTCATTAGTACCCGCAAGATAGCGAAGGGCAAACTGACTGCCTCTCTTTCAGTTTACTAATAAACTATTATGGATTAAACTCAATACCCTGTTTCCTTCAACATCTATCTATTTTGACCCTTGACAGATTTTAGGCATAAAATAGAAATCAAGAGGTAAATATAACTCCAATACCCAATAAAACTAAAATCCTTGTGCTGCATTTTCTCTTTTGCATGACTGCCTTTTTTACTCTGATCTTTACAAGGAAATTTGGATGCTCCTGATAGATCAGAGAGGATCAGTGCAGAGATGCGGTGTAAAAACAAAAGTGAAGAACAGTGATTACCGCTGAAAGAAGAGGTCATAGATCTAGGAGTACAGTGGGGCTCAAACTCTCCAGAGAATGGCCACAGATTCTTTGTTTAGTAGAAAAAGAAATATTTGTAGCTAACAAAATGGTAGACCTTTGATCAAGATTAAGAGCGTTTTTGGGTTAGTGAGTATAGCTCAGTGGTAGAGTGCATGCTTAACACACATTAGGCCCTGGATTCAAGTCCCAGAACCCAAACAAAATAAACTCCAATACAAAAGAGAAAACGACGACAATCCTGCAACACTGCTTGATATGACTCCTCAGCTGGAGTCACTCAAAAAACTCAGTCAAATCTGTTCATGTAAGAAGAGCTTAATAAGTACGTAGGGGCGAAGATAGGGTCAGTGTTGGGTGGAGTGACGCAGAGTATAGGGACCTTAGACTTAGAGCTGGAAGGAGGCTGGGCAGATAACTACTTGCTGCAGAACTAGCAGAACCCTTGAGGAAGAGCTTTGCCTTCCTACTGGCCCTGAAATTACTGAGTACAAGGAAATTTTGTGTAAAGATCAAGGCAGTAGTGAGACCTCTGACTGTCTTAAAGGTTACAATGATAACCATCTTTATGATTAAGCACTTATTAGAAATAAGTAGAAATAAATTGGATATTAAAACTGAAAAATTTGTTATGTCAAAGATCACTGCAGTTTTAACTTCTTTTTCTTGCCAGACAACATTAGAGTTCTCCTTCCTGAGCAGTTATCAAGCTAATTTACATTTCACTGGAACAATTTTGATTGATTTAAACAATTTCTGGAAATTGCCATTCATTTCTGTAAGAAAAATGAAAACGTACTATTCAGAGTTGATAAAGCAAAAAAGAACATTACTTAAGAAAATGAGGCTGCTCCTAGTTTCCAGGCAGCCTGGCGAAGCAGCAGGAGCAATGGCAAACGAGAGAACCAGGGCCGTGGCCGAGGCCACACCACAGAGCAACCTCAGGAAACGACTGTGCTACCTGCACAGGTGCAGGAGGCTGCGTATCTCAGCTTCACCTTTGCTGCCAAAGGCACTGAACACTGGACGGGTGCTGGTGCCCTGATTCTCTACCCCCCCCTGCTTCTTTGTCTAAATTCACTGTGCCAGGCCTCTGTGCTGAACTGGCCAAGTGTCTGTGAGCAGTCCATGTTTTGACTGCCAAGGATGCTGGAGGACAAGCTTCTGGGTTTCATGGCTTGGATGCCAGGAAGTAGGCACAAGTAGTGGATGGAATTAATATGGCGACAACATGCCTGAAAAACAAAAGATAAACAGAAATCACAAGAACCTGTAACAAAGAGAAAAATGATGTTTTTATAGAAAGTACTTTTTTCTTTAGTGAGCCTATGTGAAAGCAATAAATATGCAGATAATCAAATGAATTGTATATAAAAAGGCTAAGGAACATTTTTAGATTCTTTTGGAAGAAAGAGCAGGTTGATAATTGTACAGATTTGCTAGGTCTGTCATGACAGAACACCACAGATAGGGAGGTTTAAACAATAGAAATGAATTGTCTCAAAGTACAAGCCTAAACTCACGTGTTGGAAAGGTTAGTGTCTTCTGAACCTCCCTCTCCTTGGCTTGTAAAAAGTTGTATTCCTCCTGTTCTGTCCTCTATGCATATACATGTCCTAATCTCCCTTTCTTGTAAGAACAGTACTCCCAAGACATTTCAGCTCACTTTACATGATGTCATTTTTACTTGTTTACCATTAAAATATATTATACCCAAATATTGTCACATAAATTACTAGAGTTAGGATTTCAATGAATGTATTTTAGGATAACTCAATCCCTTTTTCGTTTCTTCTTCAATGTCTAAACATGTAAGTTGTTTGAACACATCAAATGCAAAGTTCAAAATAACTCAAACATTTTTGAGTAAAAAATGTTCAAACTCTCAAAAAAAGAAAAATGTGGATTTAAATTACACGATACCATTTGTTATCAACAGGACTGCAAACCCCAACAATTTGACAACATACTCTGTCACTGAAGCTGTTGGAAAACAGGCTGATTTTTATTGTTAATGAGAATGCACAATTGATGGGCCTCTGCAGGGAAAACACTGGCACTATGCAGTAAAATTACACATGCGTGATCTTTCTAAGAATCTATCCTGGAGATGCATTGGCAAAAGTACAAAATAACATACATGCAGAGCTCTTCATTGTGGCATTATTTGTTTGCTAAATGCAGGGGCCGGAATTCCAGATTCTTGTCCATAGGTGTGTATCTTATGCAGTCTCCTCTGAGTGCAAGACCAAGCTGTGAGTACAAGGCAATATCACTCTTGGAACTAGGTGAAAATGAACATTCACAAATTTAATTCAAAATGACCATGGATCTTTTGTTTTTTGGTACTGGGAACCGAACTCAGGACTTTGCATTGCCTGGCAGGCACTTGTGCTGCTGAGCTATATCCCCGGAGATCATGGATCTAAATATAAGAAGTAAATATGTAAAAGTTGTGGAAGAAAATATACACATATGACCTTGAGTTAGATAATGATTTCTTATCTAACTCATTTCTCCTTTCTTCACAAATGTTCATGGAAGTGCTATTCATAATAGTAAAAAGTGGACTCAGTCTAATTGTCCATCAACTGGTTAATGGAAAATAACATGTGGGCTATCCACACAATAGCATATTATTTGGCCATATTCAGATATATGCTACAGTGGAAATAATCCGTAAAAACATGGGAAATGAAACAAAGGCCTATGCAAAAGATCACATCTTGAGTCAGTTTGTATGTAATGTCTACTGTAGTCCATTCTATAAAGTCAGAAAGTAGATTAGTGGTTCTTAAGGCAGTAAGTAGAATGAGAACTGGAAGAAATACTGAATCGCTTTTCATGGATATTGAGTTTCTTTTGCGATAATGAAAATGTCCTAAAATTAATTATTTGTGCTGGCCATACAATTCTGTGAATACTCAAAAAATGATTGAATCATACACTTTAAATGGGTGAACTGTATAGAGTATGACTTGTTGCAGTTCACGAATGTGGAACTACATGAAAGATGAGCAATTACTTGGAGTTTGTGCAGTTTTAACTCCAACAGGTGTCTAGAGGGGTTGCTTAAACTGAAAACCCTCTGCGTGAAAGTCTCAGGAAAAAACAGCCCCTGTCTGAAGCTTCTATGGCCTCTTATTGACAGCAGCAGGAAGCAAGGACATACTCTTCCTTCCCTCCACTATGGGGGAGCAGTCAAGTTTCTCCTTGATAGTCTGGGTCAGTCATCCCTGACAGCACCGTGATTCTCTGTTTAGCTTGTTTTCTCAGGGGCGTGAAGAGACCAAAATGACCAGGGGAAATCTTAGCTTCCAGTTCAGTGGTATTATTCCTGAGCTTCTTGATACAATCTTTACCCCCTCTGGAACTAAGACTTCTAAGCCAGAAGAACATAAGGTTGTGGGGACAGGAAGCAAAAATTTTGCTAGTGGTTCACTATGGCTAATGAGTGGTACCATCCCTACTTCCACCCATGATTCCTGGACCCGTGAATCCTGGCTATGGGAGACATACTACCATAAAGTGGGCACTGATTCAAAGCACACACAGCCCTTTGAAGTACCTTACCCCAGCCCTGCAAGCTGTTGCCACCTAGATGGCACTGTAATTGTGTCTTAAAAAGACCACTTCACCTTTCTATCAACCCACTTGCTTCTGGATGGTGAGGAGCATGGTGAGACCAGTCAATCCTATGAGCATGAGCCCATTGCCTCACTTCTTGGGCTGTAAAATGTGTTCCTTGGTCAGAGACAATGCTAGTGGAATTCCATGATGGCAGATAAGGCATTCTGTGAGTCTGTGGATGGTAGTTTTGGCAGAAGTAATATGTGCAGTGGAGGCAAATCCATATCCAGAGTACATGCCTATGCCAGGAAGGACAAAGTGCAGTCCCTTCCATGATGCAAGTGGTCCAATATAATCAACTTGCCACCAGGTCACAGGTTGATCATCCTGGAGAATGGTGCATATCGGGGATGTAAGTGTTAGTGTGCTGGCAAACTGGCCATTCAGCAGTGGCTGTAGCCAGATCAGCCTTGGTGAGCAGGAGTCCATGTTGCTGAGCCCATGCATAACCTCCCTCCCTGCCACCATGGCCACTCTTTTCATGGGCTCATTGGGCAATGACAGGGGTGGCTGAAGAGGTAGGTTGGCCACTATCCACAGAATGGGTCATCTTATCCACTTGATTATTAAAGTCCTCTTCTGCTGATGTTACCTTTTGGTGAACATTTATATATGAAACAAATATTTTTACATCCTTTGCACATATGGAGAGGTCTATCCACATACCTCTTCCCCAAATATCTTTGTCACTGATTTTCCAAATATGTTCCTTCCAGCTTCCTGACCATCTGGTCAGACCATTGGCCATGGCCCATGAGTCAGTATATAGTTGCACATCTGGTCACTTCTAGGCAAAATGTACTGCCCAGTGCACGGCCCTAAGTTCTGCCCAGTGTGATTTCCCTTCACCACTGTACTTCAGGGATGTCCCAGAAAGGGGCTGTGATCCCGCAGCTGTCCGCTTGGGGGGTGGTGTCTGCATAGCGTGCAGAGCCATTCATAAACCGGGCCCTCAATTTTTCTTCTCCTCATAGCTGATCATACGGTGCTCCCAAGTCCATAGGAGCACACTGGGAAACAGAAGGCAGTACAGCAGGCGTAGGAGCCACAGGTACCCGGGCAACTTCCTCACGTAGTTTACTTGTACCCTCTGGACCTGCTCTGGCTCGATTACGAATATACCACTTTCATTCAGTGATAGACTGTTGCTGTGCGTGTCTGACCTTATGACTTGGTGGGTCAGATAATACCCAGGTGGTGATAGGTAACTCAGGTCACGTGGGGATCTGGTCTCCCATAGTCAAGCATGCACTTTCCACCAGGGCCCAGCAGCCGGCCAAGAGCTGTTTTCAAAGGGAGAGTAGTTGTCTGCAGATGGTGGCAGAGCCTTGCTCCCAAACCCTAAAGGCCTCCGCTGCAGTTCACCTGTGGGGGCCTGTGAGAGACTCCAAACCGCCTCTCCATCCACCGCTGACACTTTCAGTACCATTGGATGTGCTGGGTCATATGGCCCCACGGGCAGAACAGCATGAACAGCACCCTGGACCTGTTGCAGAGCCTCTTCCTGTTCTGGGACACACTCAAAACTATCAGCTTTCCAAGTCACTCAGTAAATGGGTAGAATAAGACACCTAAGTGAGGAATGTGTTCCCCTTACAAAATCCCAAACTACAACAAAATTGGTACTGGGAGTGGGGCCATTGTTGTGACATTGCCTGGCCATGTGGCTTAAGAGCCTTTGGAATTAATTTGGAAAAGTTTTGAGAGACAGGCCAAAGAGGCAACCCTTGTACATTGTAAACTATATTGGAGGCTCTGGCTGGAGCCTGGAAAATCAGAGCACTGATGGAAATGCTACCAATTAAGATGAAGCACAGCAGGCTTTAGTTGAGAAGGACTGCATTGGCTTCTGGATCCCAGGTAGTATATTTGGCATTGGCAGAAATTTGGTCTACATTTTGCTTGTGTTTAGAGATGTTTCCTGGGTGGAAAAGGAAAAATTTCAATGTATTCTACTGCTGGGTTGGTGGCATGGCTATTGCGGAGAGCTTTTGGTCAGATCTACATCTGAAACGAAGAGCAAAGAGCCGGCAAGGTGATACGAAACATTTGGCCAGGTGAAAGACTCTAGGGGAACTGTGGGTTGCAAGGATGAAATAGGGGTGAACGTTGTCGTTAAGAACAGGACAATGAAACAATGAACTGAAGTCTTTCACCTGAGATAAGAGTGTATTTAAATGACAGGAGATCCCTGTTTTTTAGTCTTTCCAGGTGTAATAAAAAATAATGGAAAGTAAAGACTATGATTATAATAGTTTTTTAAATATGATTTAAATATTTTTAGATATATGTCTGTAATCAGGTTAATTAATCAAAGTATGTTTGAACTTTGCATTTTGGTCATTCTTTGAATATTTTGCTTTTGTTGGGGAAAGGAATGCAAAAAAATTGTACATATGTAATTGTTATATGTTAATGTAAATCTGAGTAGACTAAGACATGTTAACTTTTCACAAATCTGCCACTAGAAGCTATGGATTAAGGAAATGTGTATGGTTTTCAAATTGACTAGGGGTGGATTGTGGTACATTGATAACTGGTGGTCAATTTGCAACCTCCAGCTGAACTGAACCAGCATGGTGCTGGGTGTGAGAGGCCTACCTGAGGATTGTTGCTGGTAGTGTAAGAGGCAGAACTGGAAAAGAAGTTTAGAAGTTGTGGGGAAGCTGTAGGGAGCAGTTGAGACTGTTGGTTTTCCTGGAGCAGCTTGTCATGATGGCTTTCCTGATATGAACTCAGCTGTTCCCATCATCAAAAGAGCTCAGAACCTTGCTGTCGCTGAAAATGGCTACAGTTCACTGTAGGGGAGCTCGGGTCTTCACTTTGAGGATCACTTTCTGGCTCCAGAGGGGAAGGTGGTGCACTGCTTGACCTCCCGGAGAAGCCTTGTCTCTTTGGCTTTCCTAATGGGAACTTGGCTTTCCTCATTGTTGGAGGAGCTCAGGACCTCACTGTTCCTGAGGACAGCTATGGTACTTTTTGGGGGAGCTCTGTTTCTTACTTTGAGCGTCACTTCCTGGTTGCAGTTCAGATCCCTCAGCCTACTAGCACAGATCCTTCATTCCACTGGCGCAGACTTTCCAGCTTCTACCACTGACCTTTAGGCCTTACCAGCACAAATCTGTGAAACAGGCCTGCGTGAGACATTGTCATGGGCTCTAGGCCTCCAGCTGGACTCATGGGAGGCATTGCTATGGGCTCTAGGTCTTTGAGTGAATCCTACAGGACATTTCTGTGGGATACAGGCCCTCAGTTGGATACTTTGGGGCTTTAGTGTATGGACAACTTTCCTGCACTCTCTTGTATGTGATTCTTCGGGTGACTATTTTATACTAATCTTGTAAAATATGTGTCCTGTATTGTATGGTTCCCCTTGAAAAACCCTAAATTACAACAACATCTGTACAGGAATTCATGTAGAGGACAGGGTAAGGACAGATCTGCTACATGACTGATCTTAGGGTCAATATAAATAATAAATCACCGTATGGGGAAGACAAGGGCCAGAATATATTTTCTTTAAGCCAATGGGTTTGCTCCTGTATAAACTATGGCCCTGTAGGCTCTCTTTTAATCTTAGCCATGTATTCCTGGAGGATTTGAGTTTGTGGCTCCAACGTCCCTTATTTCTGCATGTCCATCTCACATATAACTCCGGCCAGCACTCCCTCAACTTGCATCTTATTGAAGCTGCTATAAGAAAAGTCTAGTGAAGTCACAACAAAGGGCATGGAGCAGCCAGAAAGGAGCTCCTAGTGATGGGAGAACTCGAGCATCCAAAAGAATGACTGTGTTGAATGGAAACATGGCGCATGTGCACAAGGAGTAGGTCTGTGATGGTAACAAATCAAAACAAATAAAATATCTCACCACTCACCACTGGAGGTTGCCAGAGCACTGATCATCTCCCTGAGACACTGAAAAAGGATGAGAACTGAGTTCATCCTGCTTTCCTTGTATGAACTGTATATTTACGTACTCCTACAGTTGATGTGGGAAAGTTCTTTATAGAAAAATTACAGCGAACAGATGCAGACAGAATGGTTGGAAACTCACTATCTTGTGGCTTTTGATGAAACAATACTTACAGGCAACTCTCAGGCATGGATAATAAAAGCATGAGGAAACACA